>CM067373.1:119041020-119089118 GCA_034401795.1 Chaetoderma sp. LZ-2023a
GTATCATTTGACTATTCGGAGGTGGCCTCTTTGAGGTAAAAGCACACTTCGCCAGAAATGGTTCAACAATTCTCTCCACGAGAGCTCGTGAAACACACGCCCACATCGCATCTGATGTAATAAGATCACTCAAAAATTTTAGCCTTAAAGAAACATATTTCACTTTAATATCAATTAAATCAAGTCCTCCTTCTAACTTAGCATTATTAAGAACATGGCAGGAAACTAAATGACTCTTTTCTTCCCATATGAATGACAATATCAACTCGGTAACTTCCTTTTCTACATGTTTTGGCATGTGTACAACAGATGCTGTATACCATAGCCCAGATAATTTCAAGTTGTTGACAACAAACATTCTGCCAAAAATTGAAAGACGACGACACTTCCAATTTGCTAATATTCTCTTAAGCTTAGATACTCGTTCATCCCAATTTTGTGTTACATTCCGTTTCCTGCTAAACTAGATGCATAACATCTTAATGGTATCATTAGACCAATTGATTTCAAGCAGCTGATCATTCCGCTCTTTCCATGGCCCCAAAACAATCATTTGGATTTTCCTTTATTGATTTTCAAACCAGACACATTTTGGAACTTTTATAGTAGTTGGTTTAAAATTGTAAAATCATCGTTTGAACTAGCAAACACAGTTGTGTCATCAGCATATTGTGACAGCTTAAGTGGTCTTTCTATGCCACGAATACATATGCCTTGAAAGTTATTATTTTGCCTCGATGCTATGCCAAGGGATTCCATCACAATAACAAATAATAATGGCGATAGGGAACACCCCTGTCTAACACCACATTCTAAGACAATTTCTCTGGATGATTGATTGTTAACTAAATAGCTACCTTTGATATCAATATATAAATTCTGAACCTATTTAATAAAGTTTGTGCCTAACCCAAACGATTGCAAAGAATTAAAAAGAACATCCAATTCCACACGGTCAAATACCCTTTCGTTGTTCAAGGCAATCACAGCTGAAGTGATGCTATCCTTCTCAACCAATTGCATAAGGTCACTTATTAACATGGTATTGGTTAAAATTGTCCTCCTAGGTACAGCACATGTCTGCTCTGTTCCAATAATTTATCCTAAAACACTACCAAGTTTCAATGCTAGTGTTCTGGATAATATTTTGTAGTCTACACATAGTATAGACATTGCTCTGTAATTCTGAATTAGACATCTGTCATCTTGTTTATATATTAGCCATACGTATGCCCTAGCCATAGTTGGTGGTAAATGGGCTTTCTCAATTTGAGATGTTTACTCTTCCATTATTGGACCTACAAGGTGCCAAAACGTTTGGTAAAATTCAACTGGAAGTCTATCGCACCCAGGTGATTTTTCTAGTTTCATACCTTTAAAGGAATTAAGTTAAATCTTCTAGTGTTAAGGGTTGATCACAGAATTCACTGCCTGTGTCTGACACCTTTTTGTCTATATTTGCTAGCAAATACAATTTTACATCTTCATCAATTCCCTCTGACTTGTACAATGACTCATAGTAATTGCATACAATAGTACTCATTTCATTGTCGGTAAAGACTGTTGAACCATCCAGCATGTTTAATGAGCACATCACCTTATCTATTGCAGGTGCTTTTTCTAATGCACAAAAATATCGGGTTAGCTTTTCCCCTTCTGCGTGCATCTGGGCTCTTGCTCTAATTTTTGCACCCTAAAACTCATATTGTTCTATATCTCTTATTTTACTTTTAATTTTAACCGATAATTCATAATAATTATCTTCACCATTATTTACTTTAGTATTAATTTTCATCAGTGATCGATGAAGTGTTTTCTTGCGTTTGTGTATTTCCCGTGCTTTTCTAATAGCATACTGTCGGGAAACATACTTTAAATCTAGTTTTACATCCTCCTACCATTGCAATGTGCTCTTATATGATGCTTTCCTATTAATCCAATGCTGCCAACAACTCTCTATATTATTCTTATAAAATTCTTCTCCCAACAGTGTTGTGTTTAATTTCCAAAACCCAACGTCTTTTGTTACCCAGTCAGCATTGACAACGGTTACGCAAACCATGTTGTGATCTGAGAAAGCGACTGACATCATATTAACATCTCTCCAGTACCCTATCAACAAACTATTCACATAAATTCTGTCGATCCTTGACCCAACTTTACTATCTGCCAAAAAACATGTAAGATTTTTACCGTGAGGTTTTGATATTCTATAGGTGTCAACTAAATTTTCATTATCACATATTTGTTTTAAGAGTCTATGTGATGTATTAGTATAAGTTGAAGTTGCATTCCTGTCATTTTCTTTATCTATGACACAATTCGCATTAAAAAATTACGACGTAGTTGATATACACAGCAACGTGAAACTTGTTTGTTGTATATCTATTGTGACTCTCACCAAGCGACCATTTGCATCTGATACTGAAGAGATTATATTTACATAGGCTGAACAACGAGGGAGTATAAGAATTGCTCCGCCAGCGCTATTATCTTAAGATAACGAATAGAATATTCTGGATCCAGAAATCTTTTCTAAATTATCGTATAATTCTGACTTCTGAATCTTTGTTTCCTGTATAAAAGCAATGTCAATCTGCTCATTTTTTAGAGTCTCTAGTAAGTGGCGCTGCTTTATGTCACTATTTAAGCTTCTACAATTGAGTGTACAAATTAGCATCAAAAGTAATAAAATGATGTGTACAACCGCCATTATTAAGCTAACTAGATTGTGTTTTTTCGACCCTCTCTTAGACCAATTACCTATTTTACTCTAAAACGCTGTACTACTTAGGTCAACTTTTTACAAATGCTTATATTTTATTATATCTGAATCATGATGCAGGTGCCTATATTTAACGGCTTTTGCCATCACATATGGAACTAACACCTCTCCTGCCTCTGACCTGTACATGACCATTTCATCGGGTGATTTAGAACTCTGTGTTTGAATGGATGTATCGGATTCAGCCACTGACATATTATCGTCTTCTATATCACTGTCCTCTATTTCTGATTCAGAACTGTCTCCATCTTTCTGTTGCTTTGTTCCACTCAATCGATCCGAGACACCAATTACTCTCTCTATATTATTTAAATCGTCTAGATTGAGTGTACTCAGTGGAAAATCAAAGTTAGTTTCAGTATCTTGCGACCTGAACTTTACTTGTCCTAAATTAAAACTTTCTTCCAGAAGGTATTGATCATCATCTTCAACTTGTGTGAAATTAACCTCTCTGACATCAGACTTGGATTGACTTGTTACTGGAGTAAGACTTAGTCCCTCATCTAGAACCTCTATTTCATCGCCTGCAACTACAGCGATTGGATTCTTAGTTTTTTCACCATGCTTCTCATTAACCTGGACTTCAGCTACAAACTCAGCAACTACCGTTTCTATGACAGTTTCTTTAGAAGCATGCTTCTCATTAACATGGATTTCAGCTATAATCTCAGCAACTACTGGTTATATGACATTTTCTTTAGAAACAACTTGCTCTGCACTTGTATCAGCACCCGTTTTGACAGATTTATTCTGTGGGCATCGCCACTTAAAATGATCAGATGACCCACAAACTAGACATTTGTTTTTGTCAGGGCAATCTGTTGCAAGATGTTATGTCCTTAAGCAAATTCTACACTCTTTGATTTGCCCCCTGTACCATAATGGCAAGATAAATCGACCATCTACCGTGACCTTACTTGGGAGAGGTTGTGCTACCTTTTCGAACCAAATTCTTCTGATGCCATTTTCTAAGGTTCGACCAAATGGATAAGTCTCGTGTTCTACTTTTTCTACTTTGCCATACTTGATCAATTTATTGATAACCCGTTCATCTGGGATCTCTAACGGAACCTTCATCTTAACTAATAGACGATCAGAATCTATTTCCTCCACGTTACACACCTCGCCCTTCATGACAAGGACCTCGTCGAGCAATTTTTCCTTCACACTTTCATTAACCATGGTGACATTCCATGCAGATTTGGAAACGTTAATGAGACCTTGAAGGATCCCGTGGACCTGCACCAACTACGTCCTTCAACCCATGATACACATCAATTGCCGAAACACCCTAAGGCTTTGTCGTGATTTTAAGACTCAGGGTACGCTTATAGGAGGTTGCCATGGCGTTTTTATTAACAGATGAAACCCTTACTACTACAATATATAAAGGGGGATAATACAAATATATAATACCAAGACGTCAGGGAAAGAGCTAAACACTAATTAAATAGTGTACCCTTTTGAAACCCTGATGCCTACCAACAAATACACGAATAGATAGTACAGTCGTATATTTGTTAGTCTGTTCGAGTTGAACGGGGACAGCCAATTGACTATAAAGATTTATATAATTAAAGTACTAGGCTTGCGCTTACAAATGACAAAGGAATTAAATCTACTCACTCAAGCGATCTTGCCAAATGTAATGCGTTAGCCAACGAACTATAGATATAGCATACGGGCGCGGGGAGAAATGTATTGCATTGACCACAGTAAGAGGAGACCTATTAAATGGCGGAAACCGCCAGCTAAGAGGAGTGCCTTTAGAAAATGGAGACACAAAATCCGCTCCAGCCAAGACAATAATTTACAAATTAAACATAAAGGAAATACTAATACGAAATATATGTATAAAATTTATCTACAAAATCACGATGGAAACTAGCAAATTCGGGCAGCAATTGCAGAGCTAAATAAACGTATGCGTTTACTTCGACTACTACTACTTTTTTTCTTTTTTTTGATGACACGATCAATGGATCGTGCGGAAAACCTTTAATATCCAAAAATATATAAAAGGCTGACAAAACTATACAATACACTAACACCAAACAGACATCAAAGAAAAAAAAACCTTTCAAAAATTCGCCAGTCTTTCCATCATAAATAATATGATTCAAAATATATGCACAATAAAAATATATACTACCGTAATACAATAAACGCCATGCATACATTATCATGACAGTTTCTGAATAGGCCCAGGTAATTGATTTTGTAGCCGACAAAACGCGAGTATTTAAACAATAAAGTTTTGTCAGCAATACAGCGAACAATAGCAAGTATCGCCGCTGCAAATTAATCTTTCTCTTTACATCGCGAGAACGTTTCTGAAAATGCCCGTGATCGCTTGCAGCCTGGGTAAACAATAGCAAACACCGCTGCTATTTGAAAAAAATGATCTGTGTTTACATAAAGATACGGATTCCAATATTACCCCGGATCGTTTGTAATTCAAACAATACAATGCTCTTAATATAATACTGGCCATTAAAAAAACACCCGAAACCATTGGGAGCATCAAGGGATTCCCGTAATTAAGCGTTAATATATATATATATATATATATATATATATATATATATATATATATATATATATATATATATATATATATATATATATATATATATATATATATATATATATATATATATATATATATATATATATACATTAAAAATCTATTCTTAAAAATGTTACACAAAATGATACAGATGGGGTTTAAAAAATTACATTATTTCTATACTCGGCAAACTAGGCAGCTTTTTAATCATGGTGACATTTTAAAACCATTCTATGGCGAAACAGACCAAAACCCCGTCTCTTCAGTGGTATTGAGGAATGTTAATTTCAATTTGTAGGCCAAGAGAAGACCATTTTTGAAAACTTACCAGTTGAATGACTGCCTCGAAAACCGAGCCAGCCACTCTAGTGCTAAATTTCCAAAATATTCCTCTCTCGGCCCGCAAATGGGCACTCAATCAGCAAATATTTTGACATTCCTTAACAAATCCTGCCATTAAAGGGTTAATAGTCAGATTTTCATTTTCAACTAATATTAAGTTAAAGTCCTTTAGTACTTCAATACAGGATCTGTGGTGTTCATAAATTAAAAATTATCGAGTTCATAGGTGATAATTCTACTAAGTTGGTTACACACCATGTATATTTAAACCTTTCAATCTTCCCGTTCTTCATCAACCGAAAAAGTTCTCCTTGAAAGAAAATTAGCATACTGGCGCGAAAAATAGCTTTCAATGAAACTAAGTTGTTCGTGTCATCATGGGTCAGTACCTTAGAACATCTATATTTTCAAATTGTCCAGACCGCCATTGTAACAAGACAAATTAGGACATATTGTTTGTAAGATGCATTTGTACATTTTTTAAATCTCTAAATAAAATAATATTAGGTGTTAATTTCACGTGACTGAACCAGAATTCCTTTAAAAATGTTTCTACGTGATTCCAGAACTCAAGAATTACTGAGCATTTAAGAAATAAGTGCTCGATTGTTTCCTCTTGCAATTCACAAAGAGGACATCGATTACTGGTTGTGACGTGACATTTCTGTAATAGATGACCAACCCAAAGTCTGCGATGGAGAAGTCGCCAAGCTACATCCTTTGCTTTGGTATAGAGGGCAGATGTAAATTTTTCCAGACAATTTCCCATTCAAAGGGTTTATAACATGTGTCATTCCATACAGCAACAGCTTTTGGTGTTTTAGCGTGTTTTTGTATCAGAACTGTATACCAGTCATGGGAACTTTTATGGCATTTGAATACATTTTCATAGTACAGCAAGATGGGTGGAGTTATTGCCTGTGCGCTAGTGGAATTTTGTAATTTAAACCAATCCAGAGGAACTGCCTGCGTAATTTGAATTAATAATCTCTGAGCGTCGATGGTTCTCAGCTTAAATTTCTCTGATATGGTCTGCCTGGAAACCCACGTTTGGGAATCTGGTGTAATTACATCTGCTAAGTGCTGGATCCCTTTAGTTGCTAATGATAGGAAATAAAATGCTCTATTAGACACGGTAATGTTATCATTTCCCCACAATGGTTGGTTTAAAGCATCTGCCCATGCCAATGGCGATGGAGCAGTTTTAGAAAACATACTTAAGGTCTTGCGTAAGTCTTGATATACACCAGGAATCCTCCGAATATTTGGGGGTGGTGTATTTGAAAAGAAGATACTTGCAACTGGAAATGGCCCTATGTAACTTTGGGGGTAATTTGCGTGAAACGGTTGTCCAAGGCGAATCTTCATAAAGTAATTCATAAAGAAATTTCAGTTTTAAAGATGCACATTTTGTTGGTATGTGAACTAAATCTAACCCGCCATTTTGTTTTTTGTTCACACACACAGCATTTGATACGAGGTTAGTTTTATCTTTCCATAAATATGCAAGAATTAATTAACTAATTTCAGTTTCTACATATCTAGGCATCTGGACAACTGAGGCTGTATACCACAGCCCAGACATTGCCAAATTATTAATGACAAAGGTTCTTCCAAAAATTGACAAATGACGCCGCCTCCAGCCTGCGAGAATATGGTTCACTTTAGTATGACCAGTTCATTGAGGGATCCATTTTTCTATTGAAGTAAATTCCCAAGACTTTAATATTGTTGTCTGACCAATTTATTCCCATGACGTCATCATCTCGGGAATTCCACTCACCAAGAAATAAACCAACGGATATATCCTTATTTATTCTTAGGCCAGATGCTTTCTTATATTCAACCAGTGTCCTTACTAGGCGATTAAAATGATAATTATCTCCTATGAATACCGTGATATCATCAAAAAATTGTGAAACCTTCAAGGGTCTTACAATACCTGGTATGACAATTCCTTTGAATGTTTTATCTTCACGTATTGTTGCCCCAAATGACTCCATGGCAAGCACAAATAACAAGGGTGACAATGAACATCCTTGTCGAACGCCACGCTTCAAAATTACAGGGTCAGTTAAACGATTATTGACCAAATATCGACTACTTATATTAGTATACAATATCTTGACCAATTTAACACAAACTACCCCTAAACCAATACAACGTAGAGTTAAAAAGAAAATCCCACTTTAGACGATCAAATGCCTTTTCATTATCAAGACTAATGATTGCTGATGGTATTTTGTCTTTCTCCACTAAATCAATTAAATCCCGTATAAGAAAGACGTTTGTTAAAATACTTCTGCCTGGAATACCACATGTCTGATTAGGGTCAATCACTTCCTCTAACACTCTGCTTAGTTTTAGTGACAGAGCTCTGGAAATTATTTTAAAATCCACACACAGCAGATATTGGTCGGTTATTTCTCAAATCTTCCCTTTCACCTTCCATATAAAGTATTCGAACGTATGCCTGAGACATGGAAGGTGGAAGTTTGCCAATTTCTAAAATTTCATGTACGACCTGTAGCAATGATGGCCCTAGTATACTCCAGAATGTGCTATTAAATTCTGTTGTAAGGCCATCACATCCAGGAGTTTTGCCTGTTTTCATACCATGTAAGGATTCAGTTAAATCTTTTAATGTTAAACATTGATCACACATTACATTGCATGAATCAGGCAACGTTTTCTTGATGTTACCTAAAACATTTGCAGTTGCTGCAGCATCACATCCTTCAGATGAATAGAGACATTGATAAAAATGATGATCAGTTCTTGTTATATCAGCTGTTGAATCAAGATTTACACCATCATTTGATTTTATACGTCTACTAATTTTCCCTATGCCCCTATCTTTTTCCAAACTGCAGAAAAACGTTGTGGGGTTTTGACCCTCAGCTTGCATCTGAGCTCGTGAACGAATTTTGGCACCTTAAAAAATATACTTATCTAACTCATTTATTTTGTTCTTAGTTTGTATTGAAAAATCTCCATAGCCTTCCTCTCCGTTATTTACTTTATTATGGTTCGTAATAAAAGTTTATCCAAGGCGTTCCTGTGTTTTCGTCCATCTCGTGCTAATGTACTAGCATACTGTCGTGAAATATGAGCCAGATTATTTTTATCCTCCTCCCACCATTGAATTAAATTTTCATATGTGCCCATTTTCCCGAGCCAGTATTGCCAAAAGTTTTGAACACGCTGATAATATTTAAGATCATGAAGGTGTGAATAATTAAATTTCCAATATCCACTTCCTTGCTTAATCCAGTCAGCATTATCTAACGTAATACTCAGCATGTTATGATCTGAAAATGATACAGGTACAGTTGTTGTCTGAGTTAGTTTGCCTTTAAAAGACTCCTGCAAATAAATCCTATCTAATCTTGAGGCAACGTGCACATATGGTGAACTCCATGTGAACTGTTTTTCATCATAATTCAACAGCCGATAACTGTCGAATAAACATTCTCGATCGCAGAGCTGGTTCAACTCAATGTGTGAAATGTCAGTATAAACAGCCGAAGATCGTCTATCTTTATTAAAATCTAAAATACAATTAAAATCACCACCAGGGACTAGATTTTCAGTCCCTTCATGTATACTAGTTGATAAACTCTTTAGAAAATCACGCATAGGTACACATAATATTTAAAACTGAGTCAGAAATAGTTTAACCCAACGCCCATTTGTATCAGTTGATGACGATATGACAGTAGCATATTTAAGGCACCTGGGGAGAATAAGAATAGCAACTCCTGCACTATTGTCTGTTGCTAATGAAAAGTACAATTCGCCTTTGAAGAACTCTTTAAACGAATTATAAACTTCTGGATTGTGTATTTTAGTTTCTTGAAGTAATACTATATCTGTGTGTTGCCTTTCAAGTTCTTGCAACAAAGACCTTAGCATTAATTCTGTATTCAAACCCCTGCAATTTAAGGTGCTAATGATCATAATTAATAGGGTAATATACAACGCCGCTACGATGGCAAATCTAATTGGATTTTGGTTTTTTACTGCCATTATTTCGTTCTTTAGCCAATTTACCCAGCTTACTGTTAAAATCATAGTTATTCAGCTGAACAATTTCCAAATGTCCGTACTTGGAAATATCAGAATCGCAGCTTAGATGTCTATAGTGTACACCTTTTGCTGTTATATAGGGCACGAGTGTTTCACCATCATCTGAACGATACATGACCATTTCATTGGTCACATGTTAAGTGACAGAGTATTCTGACCCAGCCAATGACATATTGTCATCCTCAATATCCTCTTCTTCTACCTCATTCTCAGATCCAGAACCAATTTGGTGACGTTTAATTCCTCCAGGGCCATTATTAATAGGGGTGTCCCTCATTGGAGTACCTCCACCTATTTTGCCTTTCTTAGGACTGTGGTTAATGCTACGTATGCCCGAGATTTGACTTAAAGGAAGTGGAGGGAAATCTTCTTCCATCAATTGTGACCTAAATTTATGTTGTCTACATTCCAAACTTTCTGACTGAGAAAACTCAATGGCACTAACGTTCTCAGCGCCAACTGGTTGACTTTCGCTAGCACCAACTGAAGTTAAACTAATCCCTTCCTCTAAAATTTCTATTTCATCATTAGACTCAGTTCTTGCGACCGCCACACCCGACGCTGATGGTAAATGCACATCAGCAGCAACTGGAATTGATGCTGTAATCCGTGGTGAAATCTCCTTATCCCTTATCGGCATAGATGGTTGTTCAACTGGTCCACCACTTTGAAGCTGCTTTGATGCAGTGGAATTGTTCATCTTGTTAGCGCATCGCCATTTATAATGTTCAGTAGAACCACATATAAGGCACTTGTTTTTCTGAAGACAGTCTCCTGCTAGATGGGTAGTACTTGAACAAATGCGTCATTCTTTAACTTGCCCCCTGTACCATAAGGGAAGGATGAAAATACCATCAATTGACACTTTATTCGGTTACGGCTTATCCACTTTCTCGAAATAAACTAGCCTAACTCCAGTCTCTAGCGTCCTATCAAATCGATAAGTCTCTCTCTCCACCTTCAGAATCTTCCCATGCTGCCCGCTCATTAGGGATCTCCAAAGGCGCATTAATCTTCACTACCAGTTTGTCGCTATCAATTTCCTCAACTCCACAAACCTCTCTCCCTTAACAGTCAAATCGTTTTCTAAAAGCTTCTCCGTTGCCTATTCATTGGCCAAGGTGATAGTCCAGATATTACAACTAATATTAATTAGTCCCTTTAGCACCATATAGGGTCAGCTCCGACGGTATCCTTCAACCCATGATAAACGTCTATAGCTGATACGTCCTACCCTCTTGTTGTTATTTTCAAACTTAATGTTCGTTTATATTTTGATGACATTTCTAATAACAGCAGCGCGCCAGACCACCTTTAAAACTGGACGTTTGCATGTAGGTCACGCTAACACGAGTGAACCGAGCAACGCGAGTGAGCCGCCTATACAAACAGAGGGCGGACGAATGCATGAAACGTCGGCCAGGAGTTCTCAAAGGCAACCAACATAAAAGGCGCTTTCGCTAACAGACATGAAACGAGGAGGACAAGCACAACTAAAGCCGGACAAAATACATCTGTACAAGCAAGGCCGAAACAGCGGTGACAGCCAACAATGGATAGCACCTTGAAACACGCGAGCAACAAGTTTGTAAAACTTCGCCCCAAAATACGACCTTCAACATCAAAATTTCCCAAAATAAATACAACAAAATCAACGTATATACACTTATAAAGAACCAAAACAAAAATAAAGCATATAGGTGTAGTAGAATTCGTCTTAAATCGACGTTAATAGCAGAGCCAAATCAGTACGCCTTCAATGACTACTACTACTGCTACTGCTGGCGGTGCTGCTACTACTACTACTACTACTACTACTACTACTACTACTACTACTACTACTACTACTACTAAAGCTATGTTCCTTGATTTATATTATTGACAATTGTGTCGGTTTTGGATAATAATAATAAATAATAATAATAATAATAATAATAATAATAATAATAATAATAATATATTGTTCATAAAATAATAGTTATACTAACTTATTGTGTATATTTATATCGAGGGTAATAATTAGGGGGTGTATTGCCAGAGACCGATACAATACGATACGTATCATCAAATGACTAAATTGACACAACCTAGTGAGTAGTGACCACCTACATCTTGTCAGTCCTGATAAAAATGATATGGTGATGACTTGTATTAAATACAAAAATTTGCATATTAAGGTTATGTAAGTAATCATTTTCAGCAAAGGAAAATGTGAAGCAAAACATTTTGTCAATATTTTGGCATATTTAACAGTGTGATAAAGTACTGGCAAGCAAAAATCTCAATCGCCATGTATTTGCCAAGATATTTTGGTGTAAACTAAAATTTGTGTTAAAATAAGATGAAAATAATGCAATAATGCATACTATTAAGTCATGTCAGTATTTAATTTTAAAATCTAATGACTAACCATGGTGTACCTCCATATTGCTATACAGAGGTGCCGATACGATACATGTATTGCCAAGCTTGAGTATCACGATGCACGATACGTATTGCGTATTGTGACACCCCTAGTAACAATGTACATATAGCTCTATAGACAAATGTATAATTGTAAAGCACACCTCATATGGTACAGTTGTCGCCTGAGAGAATAAAGATTACTTGACTTGGAAGTTAGACGTAATGGACTGAATGTAAGCCCAGGCCTGAATGGGACTTAGGAATTAAGGATTCGATATATTCGAATCAAATCTATAACTTCAATAGTCCGGACCATGTTCCCCTCATGTTCAGCTCGGCACGCTAAACACAGTCTACATTATCCTAAGATAAGCTCAGAGAAATTAAACCGGGTCTAAATGAAACAAACAGAATAAGCAATGTCTTTCGACAGGATTGTGTCTGTTGGTGGTAATCTGATGTTCTTTATTATTTTAATGAGCTTGTTGTGTATGTTTTCTTGTCAGTAAATATCAAAGAACTGGAGTTGTTATCCAGGGAGAGCTTGTCAACAAACAGCCAGTATGTTTTCTCTCAATACATAATATCACCCGGGCACCTGCCAGTTTCCGTACAGTTGAAAGCGTGTCTTGCACGCAATAGTACAAATATTCACGTTGTTGGATGCGGATGCTATTTAACACTTGCGTCTATCTATCTCAATGTATCTTATACGTAGAAGATCTGAGAAGATCCAAGCATATCTGCGTCAGAATACGTCAAAGCACAATCACAGACAATGAGTGATGAGTATTTGTGTTTTGGCGGTTTAGAAAGTGCTGTTTCTATTTGTAGTGATTTATGGATGTTGATAGCTTTTGGGTCTTTGAGGAAGATAGTGAAGTAAAAGCGGCCTGATTGTAGAGGGTATAATTAAAGGTAACCTTTTTCTTTAGACACCCGTAATATCACAGTAGCGAGGGCCTTAAGCAGAGATGTGAAACTATGCTGACAAAAAGAATCAGTGTTAGATATCATACCCGCTATGTATGTGTACGAGTGACCTTTCCAGTTTATCCATCCATCATCTGACGTCATAACCAATTGCGTGATGTGTCGAATGATGTTATAATCAATGACGTCATGAATGATGTAGATAAGTACGTCACGAGCGCTTAATTGAAGACGGATTAAACGCGTTGTACGAATGGTGTGTCTTTACTATTTAATGCCATAGGCAGCAAAAGCACCCAGTCAAATTATTTTCAAAATATTTAGCTTACCTGTATAGTTTTCTGGAAATTGAGATTCATGGAGTTCAAGATCGATGGACCCTAACACGGCGAAGTATGAGTGGAGCTTAGCTAGAGACGGTGGAGTGGAGTATAGCTAAAACGGGAAACATCCATTGTCTGTAGCGTTAATGAGTTCCTAAGGGATTTGATCATCTGGTTATCAGAGAGAGAGAGAGAGAGAGAGAGAGAGAGAGAGAGAGAGAGAGAGAGAGAGAGAGAGAGAGAGAGAGAGAGAGAGAGAGAGAGAGAGAGAGAGGGGGAGAGGGAGAGGGGGAGGGAGAGGGAGAGGGAGAGGGAAAGGGAGAGGGAGAGAGAGAGTGAGAGGGAGAGAGAGAGAGAGGGAGAGAGAGGGAGAGAGAGAGAGGGAGAGAGAGAGGGAGGGAGGGAGGGGGGGGAGGGAGGGGGGGGGAGGGAGAGAGAGAGGGAGGGATGGGCAGGGAGGGAGGGAGGGAGGGAGAGAGAGAGAGAGACAGAGAGAGAGAGGGAGAGAGAGAGAGAGAGAGAGAGAGCAGAGAGAGAGAGAGCAGAGAGAGAGAGAGAGAGAGAGAGGGATGGGCACGGAGGGAGGGAGGGAGGGAGGGAGGGAGAGAGAGAGAGAGAGAGAGAGAGAGAGAGAGAGAGAGAGAGAGAGAGAGAGAGAATGAATTAAGCAACGTCTGCTTCGGTTATTTAATTGCGTCTAAAATATTTGATGAAATCTTGTCAGATGTAGATCTGTAATTCGGTTCCATTTCAGATCACTATTATCAACCGAGTCGAAAATGAGCACATTGTGCGAGCTTTAGCGCTTTGATGGCTGTTATTAATCCGTCAACCCGTCGGGTAATTAATTGGTTATACAAGTGTTTTACGGGAGTACATGCTTGTATGACCTGCGCAAACAATGTTTTACCCTCGCTCCGCTCTGGGAAAGACAAAGCGCATTTCACTCGCTTCGTTCTGAAAATACTACGTTTGCGCAGGTCACCGTAAAAAACACTTGTATAACTAATAGTAATACTGGTTTCAACAAAGACTGGAGCCAGATACCATCATGACATGTAAATGCAACAGAGGCACACTTATCCTCTCATGTTTGAAGAGCTAATTTAATTTGTGTGCCGAGATTTTCGTACCTTTCAAATGACAGCAAGATAAACATAGTTCAAAATTAATAATATCAAATAAATTTTTTTTGCGATACAGGTCGAGTTCGGTCCGACGATTTGAGGATTAAACACTCTTTCTCCTTCTCGCTGAATCAGTTCAATTATGCAACAGTCTTATTCAAACTGAAAGACGAATGTTTGACGAAAGAATGAAGCCTAAATTGGAAATTGACACAACGTCTTTACGCGAAGCCACAGAGGTGTGTATTGAGTCGAGTGTTACTGGACACTGTCACCCATGCATATAGTACTGCAGACGGCGGTAGCATATTCCAGTAAAAGAAGTTTCAAGGTATTTGCCATCTTTCGTGCATTGGAGACGTGAAGTTGGGACACTATAGTTTTAAGTGCCAGTCTGGTCAACGGAATGACAAATTACATATGAGAAAAATCATTGCTACATGAATAGAGCGGGACTGCATAATTATTGATGGAACAAAATTTGGAAACACTGTCAAACGTGATCATAATCTCAATTATAACAGAAGTCAAATGTGGTTTTATATGATTTTATTTCAAAAACAAATAAGTCCTCAATATGATAATATTGTTGCAGTTTAAGAAAACAATATAATCAAAGAAGCCTTGAACAAATTAATGTTCGTATCACTTCCACTATAAATGGAAGTAGTAGTAGTAGTAGTAGTATTAGTAGTAGTAGTAGTAGTAGTAGTAGTAGTAGTAGTAGTAACAGTAGCAGCAGCAGCAGCAGCAGCAGCAGCAGCAGCAGCAGCAGCAGCAGTAGTAGTAGTAGTAGTAGTAGTAGTAGTAGCAGCAGCAGCAGCAGCAGCAGCAGCAGCAGCAGTAGTGGTAACAATAGTAGCAGTGGTAATTGTAGTAGTTGTAGTAGCAGCAGCAGTCGTTGTAGTTGCAGTTGCAGTTGCAGTTGCAGTTGCAGTTGCAGTTGCAGTTGCCGTTTTCAGTACCGTTGTCGTTTCCATTGCCATTGTCATTCCCGTTGACGTTATGCCATCTTCTGCTCAGAGGGAGAGCACTATGTGTGATGGTTGAAATAGTATGGGTCAAAGTAAAACTTATCGGTAACAACACAGATATATCGGCTCGTGCTACTAGACTGGACCCAAATCCAGAAAATACGTCTGGAAGATAGTTGTTATGGGCTTTTTGTTTAGAATGTGGCATACAACGGTTTTTAAATAATGTTGACATACTGATTCCAAATATGCTCTATACCAAACTCTGTTTTACTTTTTTCACCCTCAAAATGTCCCCAAAAAAATAAACGGCTGCCAGATTACATGTATTCTTTTATAACTTTCGACACAATTCACGTTTCCAGAGTATCCATCCATCATCCGACTTCGTGTGACGTCATAATCAGCTCAGCGCGTGTATGATGACGTCATAATCATTGCGTCACAAAGGGTTCCATATCGACCATCACCAAATCTCAAATACTCCGACACGTTGTATGAATTGTATGGCTTTGTAATTGTTTGCTATTTAATAAACATGCTGTTGAATATTTTGAAACTAATTTGACTGGGCGCTGTTGCTGCCTTAGGCAGCAACAGCACCCCGTCAAATTGGTTTCAAAATATTCAACAGCTTAAATGTGTAGTTTTTTTGGAAATTGATAGTCAGGGTGTTCAGAGATCCGTCGATCCCAACACGAGCGAAGTGTGGGTGGAGTTTATCCAGAGATGGGCGGGGCATAGCTAAAACCGGAAAGGTCCATTGGGTAGAATGATAAAGTAACACGCTTTCTGACATTTTCAGCATCTACAAAACGATTAAAGGCAATCCTAAATATATAGGATCCACTTTTTCTATTTTTATATTGCTGGTGTCATGTCCAGTTTCCACGATGGCGTACGATGATGTAAATTTGTTATATTTCAATAAATACTCAACATATTAGCAGCATTTAAACACTATAGTAGCCAAATATAGCTACATAGAAGTACTCCTTGATAGATATGACCAGGTTTCTATCAAATCAGGAACTATAACTAGGCACCGACGAAGAGCACATATTTGCAGAAAGATAGAATCAAGGGATACTCCCTTACCACAAGACTGGAATGCTTTCCTATCACACAAAGACAACAATGCAGATTTAGTCCGACTTTTATCAGATGAGTTACTCAGCAATTCCCCATCTGGCAAAACCATCATATATTCACGGAGGCAGCACAAGTTGCAAGTAACAACCCACACATTGATATCACACACAATGAAGGTTGCCACGAGGAGGTAGATACTCGAGTTGTGCTTCACTGCATCAAAGGAAATACTAACACCATTGTGCTTGCTCCGCGGGACGCATATGTTTTGCTGTCGCTTATTGCACATTATGGAACAATGGAGTGTGCACATTCGTGCCTAAAGGCACACGAAGAAGCCAAAGTTTGTGTCCGTGAGAGAGGTAGTTGATGCAAATAATTTAAAGTACGCTATTAAATTATTATATATATATATACTGTATATGTATGACTCAGCATTGGCCATGGCCAATGCTGAGTCATACATATACAATATATATATATATATATATATATATATATATATATATATATATATATATATATATATATATATATATATATATATATATTGATTTTGTTCAAGGAAGCATTACCCAATGGGATTTTATATTCAGAAGGCATACGATCACAGTTTTATTTGGCCACGAAACTACGGCGAGCCCACCCCGTCACAAAAATGAGATGGGAGGTAAGAAAGATGAGACCAGTGCTGAGTAACCCATCTGATAAAAGTCGGGCTAAATCGTCTCCCACATCTGTTGCTGCATCTTGCCTGCAACTGACTGATCACATGTGACTGTACCATGAAGCATTCGTCTCAAAGGTGCAAATTCAGAAAGTATAGACTGCCTTGCACTGGAGCTTGCAAATGTGCAACTGATTGCGTGGAAGCTGGTGTAGTAGAGAAACAACATAGCCAGTTATTCTAAGTGAAGTGTTTAAACACGTGAGACTAAACATGTTGATATGTGACTGGCAAAATTATAAAAATGGTGATAAAACATGTTGTTTCTCCTACATTTTCGCGTGTGAAATAGCACGAAATTTACGTTTACGTTTCTGTATTGCCACCATCTGGGAAAATAACTTGGCCATTTCTCTAAATCCTAAATATCTATATCCTACATATTTAAGAATGTTTTCATTGGATGTCTGTGCGAGTAAAATATGCAAAAGAAGCCATACGTCGTCATCAGTCAATTCCATTACCAGTTAGAAGACGCAATTTCCGTTTGCATGTAGCCGCCATCTCGAAACGTGGCCACGAGCCGTTATATAGGGCATAGAATACTTGATTGTACACATTTATGTATACTTTTATTGCTTTCCTTGATGGATTATATGGCAGAAAAAGTCTTCTTCCTCGTGCAATGGCAATGATCACAAATGTTTCCGAGAATGTTTGGTACCTTAAGAAAGCCTGAGATTTCCGTTTCCTCACGATGATAATAGTGGATCAAGACAGAGAAAGAGAGACTGATAAATTGCAGAACCTCCCAAAAGCAAAAATGACTTGAATGCAGTCTCGCCATTGAACTCGCTGGCTCTTGCTGAACACTATGGAAAGCTGGCGTGAGTACAAGAACGACTACTGATTGGCTGTTGAAAGCCTTCCATTCATTAGAAAAATAATAAGATGCATAGCTGTTCACTCTGTGCTAGAAGATCAGCCGCATAGAGGTTGCCCTCGGGCTGCCTCGCCAACGACCCCGGTCGATGGTACACGTCTCTCTACTCCCCGGATACAAAATTTATAGGCGGGGGGGGGGGGGGAAATACACTGCACGGCCATGTGGACTTTGACCACTTGGAGAGCTACCGCCCCAGACAGCACCACTCCCGGAAACACTTCCACCACACCCACGACCTCTTCAGTCACCAGCACTTCTTCAAGCACTCCTGTCGTTTTGCCTGCTACTGCTCGGATTAAAGCGGATGGACCGACGAAGAGGAGTAAATGGAACGAGACTGGTGAGGAGTCCGCCACGTCGAGAACTCAGTCGCGGGTACAGGCAAACAGCCATACTGGAAATACCCAGCTGGACTCACAGGTCTCTGAGGAGGTGGCTGGCCAATCCGGTCAGCAAATATTTATTAGGGAGCCCCTGACCCACGCTAATGGAGGATTATCGCAACCCTGAGACCTGCTGAGAGACCCGAAGGACTTTCGGGAGGAGCTCAGAGCTGGGACGGCGTTCGCCGTGGAGTCGAGCCCAGGCCTCCTCCCAGGACCTGACAGAGTTCCGGAAGGATGAGATGACAGCTCATGTGACGTCTGGCCACCCGATCCCGAGCGTGGGGACGAGCGTGGGGCGGCCGCCGCCCGGCCACAATAGTGTACATATCCAGACTTTGACATTCCTACTTAACAAATTGACAATTCTACACATAATTATTCATTCTGGCCTAGTTTTTGCATAGGCATACATGCTAGCAGAATCCTCAGTAAGCTGAAGAAGGGTAGTTAACAGGAAGAAAGCAGGAAGAGTTAACCGCTATGCTGGCAGCTGCACGGTAACACCGTATATGGGTGAAACTATGGCTGTTGAGTAGATAACAATATGGGTCTTATGAAACATTGATGTAACAGCGCAATTCTTTTGGCCATGTATCCTACTTTGTCACACTTTTCCTCCTTTATAAAATTTGTCCTTCTTTCTATTGGAAAAGAAAAAGCTTATCTTTAGGCAAGTATAATTGAATGAATTGAATCAATGAGAATTTAGAGGCCCAAAATAATTACCCACTATGTCTAACTGTATAACGATAAATAAATGATATATATTCTTCTGACAACAACAACAACAACAACAACAACAACAACAACAACAGCAACAACAACAACGACACCGGCAACGACGCCGACGACGACATGGACGACGACGACGACAACGACGACATGGACGACGACATGGACGACGACAACAACGACAGCAACGATAACAACGATAACAACAACAACAACGCTAACAACAACAGCAACAACAACAGCAACAACAACAACAACAACAACAGCAACAACAACAACAACAACAACAATAACGACAACAACAACAGCACGGCGACAGCAACAAACTCTAGGTCAAACCTAACAATCCAAATAAGTGAACATAAGGAATTATTAGGCGACCCTATTTTAGATTGCCATGAGCACAGAAATCATTAATCGCCGATTCATTCCTAAGATGTGAAATTGTATTTTTACCCGCATCGCGATAAACGCAGGTGTATATGCGAGCACGGTCTGCTTCTTATTGTTGTTGTCGTCGTCCTCCTTCTCTTCCCCCTCCCCTCCCCTCCTCCTCCTCCTTCTCCTCCTCCTCCTACTTCTTCTTCTTCTTCTTCTTCTTCTTAAGACAGGATTGAATAACTCAGGTTCTACTATTCTATTATTTCAGGTGTATGACGGAGTATATCAGCAAATTATGATTGTGGCGTCAGCTTACATAGGGCGTAATTGATTATGACGTCATATGTTTGACTGACAGGCCTTCTTCGTCCATTTCTTTTCAGGATGGAGACGAAATACTTTATCAACAAATTTTAGATGTGGCCGCATTATATTTCAAATATTCAATAAATTTCAAATTCTAAAGAATGTACACTCCATTTCCAGCTAAGCTCCGCCCGCGCTTTGCCCGTGTTGAGATCGATCGAAGCCTGAATTACCAGAATCCAACATCCAAAATTTTCAACAGAATGTGTATTAAATAGTAAATCCATCAAAGAAATACAATTCGTACACTTGATGGACTATTTCAGCTTCCTGACGGCGTATTTGTGCTAATCCTGATTGTGACGTCAGTCTACATGTGACGTAATTGATTATGACCTCATATACGTGAGTGCCATATTCGATTCATCAATTAACACCCTAACCACAATGTTGAATGCTCTTTCAATGTCAATACAACATTATCCTGAAAGTAGCAACCATACTTTCTGACACAAGCAATTCGGGACACGGGGCTAGATTCTCGGTGGATAACGTTAGGCATGTATCAGAATTACCAGAAATTGTGATTCAGCCGCATTTGTTAGGCACCTGGGCCTACATACATGAGGTTAAACGTCATGCCCATTTTCATGCAGTGATAATAATATTTAACGACATTTATATCACCGGTAGCACACGTCACCATAATCACTTTCGAGAACAATGTTTTAACTGCAACTTGATCTTGTGACCCATTTCATTGGATACCAGTCATTTCACTGCACACGTTCAACATTCATCATTCAGATTGTTTTAGCAAAATTGTTTTTTAATATATAATATATGCAGTGTCGTTCTGCAAGCTGTTGCTATCTAAGTCTGTAAGACCTTCCACCAACACCAGTTAAATGATATTGTGGCGTTTTCTCATGCACGCATTAGACCAACATAGATTGGTAGCATACGACAATGGACATTTCCATTTTTATCTATGCCCCACCCATCTCTAGCTAAGCCCCACCCACACTTCGCTCGTGTTGGGATCGATCGATTTTTTAACTCACTGACTATCAATTTCCAGAAAACTATACAGGCAAGCGTTTGCATATTTTGAAACTAATTTGACTGGGTGACAACAGCGCCCAGTCTCATTAGTTACAAAATATTCAACAGCTTCCCTGTATAGTTTTCAGGAAATTGATGGCTAGGGCATTCGGGGATCGATCAATCCAAACACGACGAGGTGTGGGTGGAGCTTAGCTAGTGATGGGTGGGGCATAGCTAAAAATGGAAAGGGCCATTTCCTTGAGTGACTATATGGAGCAACCTTACATATTAATGCATGTTTACAGGACAGAAAGAACAGATTAAAACCGCGTAACCTCATAAAAGTCTCTTCGTGCGAATACGCCTACCACAACGCTATCACATCCCGCCTGATTATCACATGCCAGTCAGACTGCCGGAAGGGCAAAGTCAGAATATTACGCTTTGACAGTCCGCCACTTAGCACGATATCCGGCGAAGATCCACCACACATCTATATTCGATTACAGCGATTTCTTCTCTTTATCTCTCTGTTATGACTATACTTTGACGGCTACTGGTGTCGAAAAGGGCGCATGTCCAATGAAGCTGTGCGTGCCATCAAGCTTCTCTGAAGTGTAGAATTCCAGTCATTGAGGATTTGATCAGTAATTTGAATAACTCTTTTAGGCCGCGTGTGTGAGTTCGTTATTGCATGAGTGCATACTTCTAATCAGTATACACTCGACCAACAGGAGAAAGCCGCCTACTATGCCTGCCAGCCTGCCTGCCTTCCGGGCCGCCCGCCTACCCACCCCTCTCGCTTCCATGCCCGCCAACACTTCCGACATCAGTACCGCCCCGCCCATACCACTTACCTGCCGTACCCACCGGCCGGTCTATCTGTCCATCCATCCCCATTTCCGAAAGCTACCCCGTTCGCCTGCTCCTGGTCCGCCCATCCATCCGTCCGTCCGTCCGTCCGTCCATCTGTCTATATGTCCGTCCATCTATCCATCCATCAATCCTTCCATCCATCCATCCGTCTGTCCATCCGTATGTCTGTCTGACTCTTGTACGATCCATACCTCGAAGTGATTTACACCTAACGTCACAATTTTCAGCGGATATATTAGAAGGCGACTCAGTGTCAAGATGTGCTTTGGGAAGGGTGGGGTGGGGGTGGGGGGTGCGCGCGATTTTAATCCATATTTGCCAGAATTGTCTCCCCTGAAAATAGTTTTGTCCATTCCAGCCCTCCGAATGTTTTGAACGTACACTAGCAATGTTTTATTTTCAGCAGACGCATTATGTATACACGAGGTATCATGTCTTCATTGTCGCGAAATCTGTCCGTATTAACATGAGTTATATTTCTTCCGAGAAACCCTTAAAATTCATCAAATTGCTCTTGCCCAGTCCAGATGTTGGACATACACTCAGCATAATTATTTCAGCCGATATAGTAGGCAGAGACGCGGTGTCATGATTTCATTATGGCGACATCCCTTATTCACCAGAATTAGCTCCTCCTAAACCTTATATTACGTCAAAATTGTCTCGGCCGATCTATCTCTGAAAGTTTTGAAACTACACTCGCAATTATCTTTTCAGCAGATCTGTTGCGCATGGGTGAAGCATTGTGGCTTAGTTTGGATGAAATATATCCATATTCGTCGGTTATCTAGTGTCCAGCGGTCGAGTGCACCGCTATGGCGTTAAATAGTCGTAAAGCAACGCCCGTTGCTTTACGCCTATTTAACACCACAACGGCGCACCAGGCCCCAGATCTCGAAGAGTTTTGAACTAGAAGTCGCAGTGTCATGGTTTAGTATATTTATAGTTTCAGCGGCAAATATGTTCATATTCGTGATTTTGCTCCTGCATCATTTCCCCATTTAAAAAAATACGTTCATATTCGATATGCGTTTTACCAGAGTTGAAAGAATTACAATTTCTTATCGGGCCAGATCTGGGGCACTTTCGATGTTATACTCGTAATGTTTTCAGTGGATAAATTAGTGCCAGATTCATCAACGAAATCCGTTCATATTCTCTAAAGTTATTATAATTTATCAGATGAATAACCTGAACATCCCTAGACACATTTAGTTAAAACATTCCTAATGGATAAACATGTTACTGGACGCCATCGGTTGGTTGTATTGACGTTTCAGTGAGATCCGTACGCATACGCCAGTTTTATCTCCACTGCGAACTCAAGATTCACACAGATTGGTTATTACATGCACCATTCTTCAAACAAGACAATACTTAATATAAGCAACAGCATATCTTCGTCGTCTCTGGTCTGTGGTCTGTAGAGGGTTAATAGACGCATATTGTTTTAACTATTGTAAATAATGTATCGTGGGAATCCAATGGTCATTGCCGTAATTAGGGGGTTGTCTTTAAGTAAGGTCGTTCCAGGTTGCCAATGATGACCGATTGACGATTGTTACCAAAAGAAATGGCTAAATGTTCTCTTTCATCTATAATTATTTATTTAAATCGCATTCCCGCAGCGATATCGTTGAGCAAATAAGATTACTGACAGCATTTATTCATGAGACACGTGCGCGCATGACGCACCAGCCAGCCTACACAACGATTTAATATTTGAGCAACCCAGTCTCTCAGTCAATTATATAACGCCATTATCAATTACGTTACACGTAGGCTGGCATCATGATCAATTACATGATGATCGACGCGATTTAGTCAATCATTAAACGCTTAATAGTTCGTCAAGTGGTACGAATTGTGTGTTTTTACTATTTAATAACCATTCTGTTGATTATTTTGAAACCTATCTGACTGGACGCTGGTGCTGCCATACCTGTATAGTTTTCCGGATATTGAGATTCATAGGGTTCAGGGATCGCTTGATCCAAACACGGACAAAGCGTATGTTCAGCTTAACTAGAGATGAGCGGGGCATAGAGAGAGAGAGAGAGAGAGAGAGAGAGAGGGAGGGAGGGAGGGAGGGAGGGAGAGAGAGAGAGAGAGAGAGAGAGAGAGAGGAGAGAGAGAGAGAGAGAGAGGTGAAAGGGAAGGATGGAGAGGGAGGGAGCGAGGGAGTGAGGGGAGAAAGAGAGAGAGAGAGAGAGAGAGAGAGAGAGAGAGAGAGAGAGAAATTATAGTAGTAGAGGGGGAGGGGGATTTAGAGAGATGTTTTATGTTATACTAATTACAATAACATTATTGTTCAATAACATTATTGTTCAATAACACAAATATAGTAAAGGCAATCATCTTGGCAATATTAAATATGATGTTGATATTCTCAACAATAACAAGAGCATGATACAAACAATGATAATAAAAATAAATAAATGAAAAATTAATTATTAGTTCATTCGCATTCGCATCACTTCTTCCGATATGGATGGAGTCTTGGAAATATGCATACGAAAGGTACATCGCTCCATAAGACAGACAGACATATGCCAACATCTGCCAGTCTGCCTCAAAACGATGTACCCTAGTCGCTATATCCTCGTTCACCTCGGCCGAAAGATTGTCGCTGCCATTTAAAATCACTTCCAGTAAACCAAATGGACCAAATTGAAATAGAAAGTCCACCAGAATTTGTCTTCCATCAGCCCATTTTGGACATCAGGAAGAAATGATGAGAAGTATCAGGTACTTGGCAATGAATGTAATCGGGTTGGTCTATGAGATGATAACTGTGTAAATCAGCATTTAATTGGCTGCATTTGTTTCTAAGCTTACACAGAATAATGTTATCTTTTCTTTTACCAAGCGAAAAGTAGACTGGAATTTTCTGTGGAGATGTCTGATATGAGCTTTTTCTGAAAGCTAGCCAGAGTTGGAGATGCTTTAATAGTGGTGTCCAAGTTATTCCACAGTTGGATAATGCTCGGGATAAAGGATTTTTTTAATATCTCAAACCTATGCCTGGGAATGACGAAATTCTCTGGATTTCTGAGATTATAGGCAGCCACATCTCCCAATAGTTTTGGCATTTATCCATTAACATTTTTGTAAAATGTGATAGGCTTATTTGTTTGCGCCTTTCGTGTAGTGTAATTTGTCCAGTTTCTTCATAAAGTTTTATCAATGGTGTGTATTTTGGCAGGCCTGTAATTATTCTTATTGCCTCATTTTGGATAATTTCAAGCTTATCAGTATCCCGGTCCGAGCAGCCATCCCAAACTTCACTACCATATTCTAAAACATGGCGCAGATATGCAGTATAAACTTTGGATAGTGTGCGTCTGCTTAAAGTGTATTTCAATCGGCGCATAGTTGATAATATTTTTCCAGCCTTTTTGGTTATCGTTTCTATATGGGAGGACCATTTTAGATCATTTGAAAAGGTTATTCCAAGGTATTTACTGCTGAGAACAGCCAGTAGTAGGGTATTATTCAGAAATAGATTTGATGGTTGAAAATTATTTACGTTCGGGACCGTAAGATTTACAGTCTTGGTAGCATTGAATAGCACCAGCCATTGCCTTGCCCACGCAGAGATGACAGCCAGGTCTGCATTTAATCGTCTCTCTATTTCTCCAGACGAGGAAACAGCGCAGCATAAGACAGTATCGTCAGCATAAGATATTAGGATGCTTTCAATATGTTTTGAAATGTCATTTATATAAATTAGGAATATAAGAGGGCCGAGCAGCGAACCATGGGAAACCCCAGCTCCAGTTTGTCTCAGAGGCGATTTATCCTGATTAATTGTAACGCATTGATATCTAGACGATGAATAACTCCTAAACCATGTGAGGAGATTTCCTACAAGGCCATTTTCTTGTAGCTTAAACAGTAATCCATTGTGCCATACCCTGTCAAAAGCTTTGAAATGTCACAAAATACAATACACGAGTATTTGCTTTCGTCAAGTGCTTTTGACAGAATATGACACAGCTCAATTAGTTGAAACGCTGTTGAGTAGCCAGGACGGAAACTGGACTGGTATTTATATAGAAGATTTTGGCCTATAAGGTGGTGGTAGACATGTTTAAACATTATCCTATCCATGACTTTACCAAGAGTGCTTAACAGGGAAATTGGTCTATAATTTTCAGGTCGTTCACGGTCTCCTTTTTTGAACAGGGCAAAGAGACTAGCAGTTTTCCATGCATTCGGAAATATAGCAGATTCAAGAGCTTTATTAAAAAGTAGATATAGCGGAAAAGCAATTGAATCCACAGTTCCTTTTAACATTTTGTGACTTATTTCGTTATTTCCCGAGGCTTTGTTTAGCTTTAATCTTTTTATAACGTCTACTATTTCCGATTCCTGAATTAATATATCGGATAATGTATAATTTGTTTTCATTTCAAGCAGTGGTAGTTGTGCCCCTTGTTCATCTACATTCGAAACTGACGAAAAGTAGTTATTTAAGCATGTTGTTTTTTCGAGATCTGTGGTGGCGAAATTTGGAGTTCCGTTTTCATTGTATATCAAAGGTGGAATATTTGTTTCTGAGTCTCCTTGTATAATTTTCTTTACCAGTTTCCAGTAGGGACGTGAGTTTTGATTTGATAGTTCATCTAGTAAGATGTCAGCAGATTCAATAAACTCCTGTTTTTCTCTCTTTTTCATATTTACTATGATTACTAATGTTCAGTTTGGATGTAATGTCTCTATAATCTGTTGCTGTTTAAAACAGCAAAATCTCTTAGCAACATTATTTCAATATGTAGGCTACACCAGCGTTTGGTCTGCTGACTGTATCAATTGATGAGACAGCAGGTGATAGACATATCACTGTTATATATGGAATCGCGTTCATACAATGCATATAGTGGGCGTGGGGGCAAGATTATAAGCTATAGCGGGTCAATATTGGATCTTAATGTATGGGCACGTGATTGTCAAGAAAATGCAAATTAGAAATTCCATCGATATTAACCCCTCTTGTGTCAACTTAACCCTATAATGGCCAAACTGATCAAAAATAACTTTGCAGTGGTCTTCAGACATGGCTATATGAAAGGCCTAGAGAAGAGTATTTTTTTAGTATTTACCACTAGAATGACTGGCTCGGTAACCGGTGGATTTTTTCGGAAATGGTCAAACGGTCTAAACAACTTCAAAATGGTTCTCTAAGTTCCTTTCAATAGGACTGTTTCGTTTCAAAAATAAATTCAAGGAACTGGGCTGCGCACTAACATATTCAAAATTACGTGTGGAAGAGCCGGAATTTCTAGAAAAAATAGCATATAGAAACAATAGATCAATAGCATTACATTACTCACCACCCACCATCCAAAGATTGCGTAATTCAATTGAAGAATCCAATTTATTAATCAATCATGTGACGTTATAATCAAATACGTCACATGTAGGCTGTCAATCAAACACTTAATAGTCCGTGAAGTTGTACAAATTGTACGAAATGTCTTTACTATTTAATAAGCAGTATGTTGAATATTTTGAAAATAATTTGACTGGGTGCTGTTGCTGCCATAGGCAGCACCAGCGCCCGGTCACATTAGTTTCAAAATATTCAGCAACTTACCAGTATAGTTTTATGGAAATGAAGATTCATTTGTCCTTCATGGTCTGTGACACCTAAAGAAATAAGTGATTCATTTTCGATGTTTTCTAACACGTGTTTTTTTCATTTGATGTAATAAAACGATCACCTGTAAGCTGAAAGCGACGGCTGTCATTCAGGTGAAACCTGGAAGACAAAGGCGACCTGAGCATGACAGATGAAGATTAATTGAGCGCATTTGTGAGGAGATAGTTTTGTCTAGCCGCCTATTAACTAACGCTAGCACTAATTTGTTCGTTTCTAATAAAGCACTGATATATTGATGGATAAGCTTAACACTTTGAATCCTGAGTTCCCCGAATCTCAAATCTAAGGTAATGGGCAGGATACGTCGCTGATAGCAAAGCTAATGGTCGACCACATAGTGTAATCGCGCCCTTCCCTGGTGTTAGCCTACGGGCCGGATTCAAGAATCATGTAAGTACGCATACGTCCTCCCCTGCCTAGTGTCGGAGCACGTTGCTTTAATACGCGGGATAAGTACACCCGTACGCTGCTGACATGCGTGGCCGCAATCTCTGCACCTATATGTGGCTTAACTAACTGTATTAAATATTCATATTTTACGTTTCCTTAAGAACTGATCAATTGGGATGTTCTTAATGGGGATATTATTATACTTTTGCGGAATAGAATTGTCCGGGATTTTCAGCACTTCAAAATATCTTAAAATCGGCCCAGCAACAGCGTCCAGTTACATTGGTTTCAAAATATTTAACAAAATGTTAATTAAATGGTAAAGACATACAATTCGTACAGCGTGTCGGATTATTAAGCGCCAAAGACGGACTATAACGAATCATTCATGACATCATGATTATGACGCCATCCTACACGTCACCTAGTTGATTATGACGTCATACGATGGATGGATAAACTTGGAAAGGCCCATTCACCGTTATTTATCATCATATTTCATGACTACTAGAAAATTTTATAACATGTTGGCGATAACCTGAAACTCAAATACGTCATTACTGCAAGTCACTATGCGAACCAAGAATATTAACCCTTTCAACCCGAAATGACCAACACACCAAAATACTTCAAGTTATTCTGTTGGGTATTTTCAAGCTGACCTGACCGGAAGCTGTCGCTGCTTTTGGCAGAAACAAGTTCCTGCCCGATTTGTTACAACAGTTACGTCGAAACTGAGATTCTGGGAACTCAGTGTTCGAAGGGTTAGCATGAACGCATGGGTATTGTTGTGTAAGCATGTATATCTTTTTGCCCATTGTATAATTAACTGCATATATTCTATCTCCAGTGTCATAACAAATTGTCTAGTTATTTACTTCCACAGGCTACCCACTGCTAGCATAAAATAAACAGATCTTGAACTTGAACTACTGCTGCTATTACTACTGCTGCTTTTACCACTGCTGCTGCTTCTACTCGTATTAATAACTGTTTCCCCCATGTGCTATTGTAATAGCCTAGGATAAATAAAGTGAACTTGGTCTTGAACAAGTAGGAGCGTTGAAATAGGGTTTTTTTTAATATTGTTTTTAACTTATCTGGCTATAGCGCCAAACTTTATTACGCCCGTGGGGGTTTAGAAGGATATGTAATGAATTACTACGTTAATGGCTAGATTTGTTAAAGAAAATCAAATAATGTGCCTATTTAATGACCGTTTGTAGGCCAAGAGAATACTATTTTTGAAAATCTACGAATGGAGTGACTATTATCGAGCCAGTCATTCCAGTATAAATTTCCAAAAATAGTATCCTCTGTAAATGCCTGTAAATGGGCATTCCTGCAGATTACTACAGAAGCGGGCTTTGGACGGCTTCGCCATGAAAGCGTTAATGCAATAGTGTACAAGCATGCTTAAGCGATTAAATGTAATTTCAAAAATCCATGATCGATCAAATAAGCAGTCATATACTCGTATGTCTCAATATTGATTATATAAAATGCCATTGTTGTTATTATTCGAGAAACAAATGTATAATTATTATAAATATTTACTAATCCTATCTATGCTCCTAAATCATGTAGGCATTTATGGGTGAATTTGAGGAGCTATTACTGCGGATACATAATTACGGGATGCTAATCTTCATTACCGTAAATTCACTTCGCATTAAAACTGAAATGTGGACTTAATCTAGTATCGTTTCAAAATACCAGGCATCTGAAACCATCCTCCAGTCCGTCATAGACAAGCTTAACAAGAGATCGTGAGATTCCGAATACCGCGCAATGGTTCCATTGCCGCTCAAGCGTAGATATGTGTAAAACTGTTATTGTCCAAGGCAGACAAGGACTGATTCAATGTTTGACGAGTTAACTTAATTTGTGTGCAATGATTTGCATATCAATTGTGGAAAAGCAAACATCGGTATAAATTAAACATTGGAGTTAATCAAATCAAATAACAGTTCTTTGTGATGCAGTTTTGTCTCTATACACCTATTTGGAAACAGACACCCCCACCCCTCTTTACACACACACACACACACTCTCTCTCTCTCTCTCTCTCTCTCTCTCTCTCTCTCTCCTATGTTTGTGGCGCAAGTACATACAAGGGTGATGGAAATAACCATGTGTGCGTGCGTCATGGTTGCATGCGTGCGTGTGTGCGCGCTTGCGCGCGTGTGTGTGCGCGCGCGCGCGCGTGTGTGTGTGTGTTTAACCCTTTAACCTGCAATGCATCAAGACCACAATCATTTGCATTTTAATAAATATTCTGTTGAATATTTTGAAACTAATTGGACTTGGAGCTGCTGCTGTTAAATTCATTTCAAGAACTTTCAACAGGTTGCTGCATGGTTACCTTTAAATTGAAATACTGGCTATTCAGTGTGCAAAGTGTTAGACAAAGACCACAAGAGACCACATTCGTCGAAATTTTGGAAACAGCATTATTCTCTGTGCAAGTAGGTTCTTCGGTCAAATACAAAAGACTACAGAATTGACTATTTCCTGGTTATCTTTAGTGGTCGACTGTGTTCTACAGTGCCAACCGTCTGAAAGATATTTGAAATATTCAATCATGTTTAGTCATTTGAATGAGATGGTGTAGATGAAATTGTCTTTGTAAATCGACTCAATACGTATAGTGTATCCCTATGGCGAGTGACACGAAAAGACATCTTGTTAAAAGACAATTCTTATTTCTGCCCGAACGATAATACAAAATGATATGATACGTTCATATTAAAATGATGTGTGGTGCATCTTGATCTGGTGAATTTGAAATATGATGCCTGGATTTCATTAGTGAATGAAAAGGCGTGTTAATTCTCAAAGTCTATGCCTGAGATATCTTTTTAGCACTATTTGACTGCTGAAACTATGTGCCGATCCTTTAAGAAAAAAGTGCACTTCAAATCTGCTGCTGTATCAGCATGTATTTCCTAATTACTCACACAACCTAACACCCCCCCCCCCCCTCCACACACACACATCGTCGATGAAAACAGGCCCCGTCGGTCCGTGAGTCCGGACGTGTGTCCGTTCGCATTTGGTTTCCGCTTAAGAACTTCAGTTAGCATACATGAATTCATTTCAAATTTAGAGTGCCAATTCCTTATGACAAGAACTCTTTGGCGATTGCTTAACTACGAAATGTGTCCAGATCAACATCAGTTATCACACTTGATTTCTTGAAAAGTCGTAAAATATTTGGCTTCCGTTCGATAACTTCAGTTAGTTTGAATGGATTCATTTCAAATTTGGAAGACCACTGTGGGGAATTCCATATCGGCAAACTGCGTCCAGATCTATCAGAGATATTCCCCTTGATTTCTTAAAAGATATTTTGTTTCCGTTCGATAACGGCAGTTAGCTTGCTGGGATTCATCTCAAATTTGGAATGTCAACTCTTTATAACAAGGTCACGGTGGCGATTGCATATTGGTGAAATGTATCCAGATCCATCGGAGTTATGCCCTGATTTCTTGAAAAATCTTTAAATATTTGGTTTCCCTTCGATAACTTCAGTTAGCTTGAATGGATTCATTTCAAATTTGGAATGTCAACTCCCTATGACAAGACTTCTGGGGGGATTCCATAAACGGCAAAATGTGTCCAGATCCATCGGAGGTATGCCCTGATTTCTTGAAAAATCGTAAAATATTTTGTTTCCGTACGATAATTTCAGTTGGTCTGCTTGGATTCATTCCAATTTTGGAATGTCAACTCCTTATGGCACGCCCTCGATGGGGATTGATTGCATATCAGAATAATATGTCCAGATCTTTCGGAGTTATCCCCTTGATTTCTTGACAAATCGTGAAATACTTGGTTTCCGTTTAATAACTTCAGTTAGCCTGCATGGATTCTGATCCCATTTCGGAAATATATCACTCCACATGGTACCTTGACTGGCATTGTATTTGCCTGAAATCTTTCTGTAAAAACCAGAGTACTCCCCTTGATCACTTGAAAAAATCGTACAATATTTGGATTTAAAAGATTGAGGTTGTACTAAAACGCCCAGGTCCGTTTGCCCGCCAGCCTTCCCAGCCATCCGCCCGCCTCCCCACCCAGCCCGCCCGCCCTCCATCCAACCCGGCCGCCCGTCCGTCAGTCTGCCTGTATGTATGCGTGTCTGTTTCTCTGTCCTGTGCTATATTTAAGAAACTACTCATCCAATTTGTTTCAAACTATATGGTACAATAAACGATCCTACCATCAGAGAAGATTTGCAGATATTAGTCATGATTCGGTATAAAAAAAATCTATCAAGATTGGCTCAAATCTTCGATCTATAGATATCTCGGAAAGTATTGTTTCAATTTTGTTGAAATCTTACTAGGATTCCACAAATCTGATCGTGATCGGAAGAACCTGGAAGGGTCTACAATCTCTTATTGCTCTTGCAACCTTGTAGTGATACACTACTTTAACCATTTCCAGGCCGATGGTGAAGAGTAGATTGGCGTATGCTGGCGGAGGCATTGTGGGGTTGGGAATTTGTGGTGCGGGTATGGTGTGGCAGGCAGTACACTGCCTATCTGTCAGTCACAAAATTAATCGCTCCGAAATCGAAGAGTCTCTAAGGAATTGCTAAGCAAATGATGTGTTGGTAGATTTATTAAACGAAGTTGAATCAGACATAGACATCTAATGGATGCAGAGAACTGGAACCGTTCCAGTCATTTCTAGAATATATATATTAAATGCGCGACTGGTGTGCTATGACCTTTCTAACGCTATCAGAATCCAGCGTTGTTTCACATTAAATTTGATAACTGTTATGTTGAGAATGATGCTATTGAAGTAACATCATGGCCAAGATGAAACTAAGTCAGCTGTTTTCTTTTCAGAATAGCTCCCGTACAATCTTAATTCCACTATTCGGCCAGACAACGTTTAATCTCATGGCCATGTACCTGGACACGCTGCTATTGATATATTGGTAAATTAATGCGTATCATTACGCTGGGTATGTAATTGACGTCTGACCGCGATACATCAGTCTGTCCTGGTATTAATTTTACCATCATTTACCAATCAGTCACACACATACGTTTGAATAAAGAACGTAATTACACTAAACGCGAACCATTTAGACGAATTCTAAAGCAGGGATGGAAAGCCGGAGAACTAATCAAATGCTTTTCTAAATAATATGTAATCCTTTAGCCCTTATGGATCAGAAACGAGCATTTTGAATGGTAAAAGGAAGATTATTTTGAATATTGTATTTGCCTGAAATCTTTCTGTAAAAACCAGAGTACTCCCCTTGATCACTTGAAAAAATCGTACAATATTTGGATTTAAAAGATTGAGGTTGTACTAAAACGCCCAGGTCCGTTTGCCCGCCAGCCTTCCCAGCCATCCGCCCGCCTCCCCACCCAGCCCGCCCGCCCTCCATCCAACCCGGCCGCCCATCCGTCAGTCTGCCTGTATGTATGCGTGTCTGTTTCTCTGTCCTGTGCTATATTTAAGAAACTACTCATCCAATTTGTTTCAAACTATATGGTACAATAAACGATCCTACCATCAGAGAAGATTTGCAGATATTAGTCATGATTCGGTATAAAAAAAATCTATCAAGATTGGCTCAAATCTTCGATCTATAGATATCTCGGAAAGTATTGTTTCAATTTTGTTGAAATCTTACTAGGATTCCACAAATCTGATCGTGATCGGAAGAACCTGGAAGGGTCTACAATCTCTTATTGCTCTTGCAACCTTGTAGTGATACACTACTTTAACCATTTCCAGGCCGATGGTGAAGAGTAGATTGGCGTATGCTGGCGGAGGCATTGTGGGGTTGGGAATTTGTGGTGCGGGTATGGTGTGGCAGGCAGTACACTGCCTATCTGTCAGTCACAAAATTAATCGCTCCGAAATCGAAGAGTCTCTAAGGAATTGCTAAGCAAATGATGTGTTGGTAGATTTATTAAACGAAGTTGAATCAGACATAGACATCTAATGGATGCAGAGAACTGGAACCGTTCCAGTCATTTCTAGAATATATATATTAAATGCGCGACTGGTGTGCTATGACCTTTCTAACGCTATCAGAATCCAGCGTTGTTTCACATTAAATTTGATAACTGTTATGTTGAGAATGATGCTATTGAAGTAACATCATGGCCAAGATGAAACTAAGTCAGCTGTTTTCTTTTCAGAATAGCTCCCGTACAATCTTAATTCCACTATTCGGCCAGACAACGTTTAATCTCATGGCCATGTACCTGGACACGCTGCTATTGATATATTGGTAAATTAATGCGTATCATTACGCTGGGTATGTAATTGACGTCTGACCGCGATACATCAGTCTGTCCTGGTATTAATTTTACCATCATTTACCAATCAGTCACACACATACGTTTGAATAAAGAACGTAATTACACTAAACGCGAACCATTTAGACGAATTCTAAAGCAGGGATGGAAAGCCGGAGAACTAATCAAATGCTTTTCTAAATAATATGTAATCCTTTAGCCCTTATGGATCAGAAACGAGCATTTTGAATGGTAAAAGGAAGATTATTTTGAATATTTTACACTGACTTTATTTGGAACTGCTACAACCTACGTCAGAAACAGGTTTCAGTCAAATTAGTTTCAAAATATTTAACACCTTTCCGGGATTTTCTTGAAATTCACACTATGAAACGTAAAATGGTTATAATCAATCAAATACGCAGCCATATATATTCAATTTTGCTTTCCCAATGAAAGGTTATTTTCTTAGAATAGCGTGTCTACAAAATCATACAAAATATATTATTGGCTGGATTTGTGTAGCCAGTATTGTCCTTACATATTCTGCTAGTTGCTAGATGCTATGCTGCATCCATGCTAGTTGGATGCAGCATAAGTTTTAATGTGAATCGGTAACAATTCACATTCAAACTGATGTTTGCTCTGAATGTAACTTTGCGACAAGATGTTGCATCCTCTATCAAAGCATAAATATGTCCAGGAATCTTTAACCTCAAGATCCACAAAAACTCGATATGCTCCTGCTACCACATAGCGCGTTCATTGTCAGCGACATTTAGCTTTGTTGAAGCCAGTGTGTTACTACGATATACAGATGAAGACCGGTTCACTTTTAAATGAGTTAACTTAATTTGCGTGCAACGTTTTAGCATTTCAGCGGTTGAAGAGCAAACATCTGCTTGAATTAATCTCTGGAGTTAATCAAATCAAATAACAACTCTTTGTGATGCAGGACAGGTTCGATACATTTCCTTGGAAACAGAACTCTCTTTCTCCGCTGTTTAATGGTGCCAATGCATACATGGCAATGGCAATAAGCATGGGCGCTGTTAAGTAAAGGTCATGTCGAGAATTGGTATTTGAAGAAAGTGCATCCATAGAAATTCTAGAAACATCAATATTCTCTATGCATGTAGGTTGTCCGGCCAAATAAAAGAGAATATTTCCTGGTTCTGTTTATAGACCGATACTGTTTCACAGCCGCAATCTTCTAACGGGAAAATACATTTCCGACTTAACCCTTCTCGTGTCACCTTAACTGGTAATGGCCAAGGTGGCTAGAAACTCGCACTGCAATGATCTTATGAATGTCCAGTTGCCGGCCAAGAGGATAGTATTTTTGAAAATTTACCGCTGGAATGACTGACTCAGTAAACGAGCCAGTCATTCCATGGTAAATTTTCAAAAAATACTATTCTGTTGACCTGCAAATAGACGTTGGCTAATCAAAAACTCGAGTGTTCTTAACAATTTCCCTTTTGGCGGTCAACCTGGTCAAACACGTTCTCTGTAGTTATCTTGAGAGCAGAAAGCGACTTATAATTTTCAGTGGTAAATTTGCAAAAATAGTCTTCCCTTGACCTGCAAACATTCCAATTTTATTGGAAAGTTTTGGCAATTAAACGGTTAATTGATATGGTTTGCATCCTGGGCGCTTTGATGCGCTGTTGACATAAGAGGGGTTAACAATGTCTGACCAGGATGATGATTTTAGTAGACGACGTGATAACGTTGACAGGGTCGTTGTCAAAATAATTATGGCAATATTTTGTTGCCATGTATGAGAACAACTTTTGTAAAAGAAACAATGTTTTTCCTATGTAAAGAAGACGACAAAAACGCCGTGCATGGTGATTTTGGTGAATTTGAAATGGGATGCATGAGTTTGTTGCTGTTGTGCTTTTCTCTTTCATTTTGTTATGGATTGTATATTTCTGGGAGTTGTTAAATGCTGAGTGTCATGTTTGCACGACCTTGTGTATATAGCATCTGGCATACCTAGCGTTACGTCAATATTTCCGGAGATCTCTGACGTTCTCAGAATGATTGCTTACATAGTGATAGATTCATGCATGGCATATATATATATATATATATATATATATATATATATATATATATATATATATATATATATATATATATATATATATATATATATATATATATATATATATATCACATAATTTTTTATTAAATAATAACAACATACAATTCGTACAACAACGCTTAATCCATCATCAATGGACCTTTCCAGTTTTTACTATGCCCACCATTCCACGCCCGTGCTTGGATCGATCGATATCTGAGCTCCCCGACTATCAAGTTCCGGATAACTATACGGGTAAGCTGTTGAGTATTTTGAAACTAATTTGACTGGATGCTGTTGCTGCATATGGCAGCGATCAGTCAAATTATTTTTAAAATATTCAACAGCATGTTTATTAAATAGTAATTGATTGCTTTATTTCACAATAAACCATAGGCCATTGAGTGTACATTTATACGTTATACATATTGACAATTAAATTAGTAAGCTGTACAATTATCTAAATACCTAATCTTATATCTAATACAGTGAAATTCTCTTTAGCGTTATATTCACAAGCCCTTCAACAGCATAATAACTTTTGTAAAGGCGGGTAGTACACAGTTTAAACTGGGCATATTATTTATTATACAGTTTTCACGAATATATATAACGGATTAGCTATGGGATGAATAATACCATACAATACAATTCGTAGATCTAAGCATGCTAAAGTTTTCTAGGCATTTCTGCCATATATAGAAACTATGGGCGTGTTTGGATTGGGCATGTTATTTCATGTCCTTGAAGGAGCTTATTTCTTCTTAACTTCGAAAGAAAACCTGATGGGTCTTATGTGCATTCGTAGAAAACAAGGGAGGTAAATCCGGAATAAAAGTTGCATAATATACGATAGGCTGGTACCCGACTCCTCATTCTCTGGCTCAGGCGATGAGGGCCGGTATGGGCTGCCATCTTTGTACGCGATTTACGTACATGACGTCATTACACAGATAGGGAAATACATACAACAGCAGACGCTTCAAAGCGAAATGACAGCTATTTAACCCTTGTACCACGACACCGCTTCGTGTATTAGTATGGTCTTATCTTACTCATTTCGTTACACTACATAACTAAAATGGATTTTTTCACTAAAGACTATTGCCCAAAATTAAAAAAGTCGCGCTATTAATCTAGATTATTTTCTTGAAGGACAGATGTAGGCACACTTCCAAATTTTGTTACCCGTTTTCGTGCATCGCTTAGTACTACGAAATAGTTAGCTACTTCTAATAGTAGAAGGCCTGGGCTACATATTTACTTGTTCTGTGACTCTTCTAGAGTTTATTTTACGGGAATACTTGTATAAATTGAATAAAGTATACCAGTAAATCATCTATCAGGGTGGTGGGGAGGGTGGGTTGTATTGGGGTGAGGGTGGCTGATTGTGGAGGCAAATTAAAATCGTTCCAGCAGGTGGGTATCCTGCGAAGCTTTGAAAATTTGATTCGTTGATTACTTTCTGTATCATGATTCCAACACATTATGTTGAATATTTTGAAACTAAAATTACTGGAATTGTGGACGCTGGCACAGCATCATACAATAATATTATTTGTGTCAACATATCTGACAGGTTGCTTGGATCATATAGTCACATTTCTGCACCATTGGGTTAATATAATTTGGATAATGAGGGCACCCTAGAGCTCTGCTCCTCCCCTCCCCCCCCCCCCCCCACCACCACCTCCACCCACCAACCACCCCAGCCAAGTATATAAGGCACCATGGAATGATGGATGCCCTTTTTAAAATTCAGCTTCATTGCCATAATACATATAATAATGATTTATCTGATTTTCACCATTGACCAACCATTAAACCCATTATTGATGTTAACTCTCTCCAGATAAATAACTATGATCTACACATGAACCACTAATCCTGGGATCATGTAGGCCTTTGAATCAGTAACAGATAACTCATTTATTAATGGTAAATCCAGATTGATCCATTTGGACCACTTGTTTTTCACAAGTAGTAAATCTGAATATACAAAAAAGGACTTACATTTACTCCTTACTTTATCAAATACCTGTAATCTGTAGCTGGTTTAATCTGTGAAAGTTTATTGTTGAAATTAAAGTTGTTGTTAATTATGTCAACATTTACATGTAAGTCATAAGATCCAGAAATTTAGTTTGAAAATACAAATATTATGGCCTGGAATGTGCAAACTTGTGATTAACAAACATTTTGACAGTTAAATGAGAATTTGGTTTTGAAATAACAAAGATTTAAATGGAAATGTGAAGATTCTACAAAATTCAGGCTAGTATTATGAAAATTTAAGTCAGAAATATAAAATGTTTCAGCCTGAAACAAGGGCATTTTGGTTTAAATCAGATTAATTTCAGGCCACACTTAAATTATTGTTTATTTGGGGTAACCAACTTAATATTTTGGTTATATATTATAGGGTTTAATACTAATAATTTAAGAGTGATCTCGGTGATCTTGAGAAATGATACCCAGACTACCATAGATCAAAGTAGACTTTGAAATCAAGAGGCACAATAGGCATGTTGGGCCTGTATCACTCACCTAGGATATCAGTATCTGTATAAGAAACATTTAAAATTGGGTTTCAAACACAGATTATGGATGGAATCATGGAAATGTGTACTTAAATGCAGAAATTTGTGCTGAATTGCAAACATTTCTTGCTGAAATTTGTAAATTTTGTGTTACAAGCAAAAGTTTAGAGAAATATATGTATATAGATTTTGAGTTCTGGGCTCAAAATGTTAAATCTGTAATGGACCGTTTCATCAAATATTGGCCAGTGTTTAAAATTTAACAACAAATTAGAAAATTTGGACCAAAAATTAAAGAATATGTGTGAAAATGCAAAAATTTGGTACTGAAATCTGTGAATTTGGAATTATAAGCAAGTGTTTACCAAGAAATATATAGATTTTCACAGTTAATAAGAATATCTGGTTCAAAATGCTAAAAATATTTTCAAATGACCAGTAATCTGAAAATTTAAGCTGGAAATGTGAACATTCTTGTCAGAAACATGCAAAGTCTTGGACAGGATACAAGAAAATTTGGACTAAAAAGCAACTGCTTTGTTTAGAAACAAAACATATGGGTGCAAAATGCAAAAGTAAGACAGTTTAGACTGAAGACACACACATTTCTGTATGAAGAAGAACTGATGTCTATGTTCCAAATATTAAAATTTTAACAGGAAACATGAATATAGAGCTATATGAAATGATGGCCACTAACCAATAATCTCAAATTCCTATTCAACAGGCCCCAAACCTATATCATTGCCATGTTCACTGTGAAAATTCATCAACTAAGAAAGCCGAGTCTAACCCTTTAATGATAATTAAGCCGGCAAAAATCTGCCTATGCAGTGGTATTGAGAATATTTTCAAGAATTTATCACTGTAATGCCTGCGTCAGTCATTCCAGTGTTAAAATTTCAAAAGATGTCTTACTGGCCTGCAAATGGACATTCACTAAGTAAAATGACAATTTTCCTAACCAATCTTAACCATTAACAGAAACAATTTTAATAGGAAATATGAAGATTTTGGACTGAAATTCATAATTTGTATTCAGAAACATGAAAATCTTGGTACAAATGCAGACATATGATCATTTTGACTGAAAATACAAACATTTCTGTACAAAGGATGGATATCTAAGTTCCAAATGTGACAATTTTGACAAAAACATGACGATTTAGGTCAGAAATGAAAGAATTTTTATTTAAAAAAAGATTATTTCCATGCAAAACAAAAGAATTGATGATAGACACTGACTCAAAGATCAAAATCTATATATCACTGTTTTCACTGTCAAGACCATCAACTACATGTAACAAAAGCTCAAATGTGATTGGTCGATAATGTCCAGTTAGCTTTAGCTTAGCTGATTTTTCACACACAAATATCTGGGAAAAGCATCTACCAGTATATCAGTCTGGTCTAGTTTCTTAAGAATATATGTAAACGGTAAATTTTTAAAAATTTGAACGGTCACCAATAATAACACGTTCAGCCATACGCTCTGCATGAAGTGGATGATGGTGTGACTTAATGAGCCAAATAGTCAAGTGCCTGTCTTCCAAACTCAAAATTTGCTACTGGTAGAATGGTAAAGGTTTTTCAAAAAATTTAACGACATGCATGCAAACAAACATTGGCTATTGTTTTATTTGTTGAGCTATTTAGACCAAATATATTGCCATGGAATTAGCTCATTTGGCCTCTCAGGTTTTTCATACCAGGTGAGCTAGAACTGAGATCTGCAGAAAATTAAATATTTGAAAATAATTTGTCTGAAAGTGATTTAGGTCTTGCGGTTTGAGCAGCTATATCCTTAAATCAAATAATCAGACTGAATTAATAGAGAAACAAGGAGTGTTTTCGTCTTGCGTACTCTGATTACAAATAAATCTGTTTTGAAGAGACATGATATGTAGATTGTAGAATATCTTGAAAATAACCTGACTGCCAGCTGTTTGCCCCTCTCTATGGAACAGCAGGTTTCAGTGACTGTTTTTAAAATAGTTTGCCTATTGAAATATCATGCCCATACACTGTCATTGTCATACAGAGTGAAATTGAATATTGTTTCTACTGGTTTTATTAATTTGATATATTGTTTTCAGATAAGAGTTCTCACCTCAGAGGGATGCGTTACTAAATGTCAAACATGACCATGTCACCGAAAGGTCATTATTGTTTTGTGTGACAGCATTTTCTCATTGAGTACAGGGGTACAGCATAAAACAGACTGCTCAGATTTCCTGACTTTCCAGCGGATCATTGAAATCTTATGTAAAAATTTTCATTCCAGTGAATTAAGTTGTGATTTACTTCTTGGACAGCAGATTTTCTATCCCCACACTTTTTGAAAAAATGCTGGAATAATGAAATTGCACCTGTTTGTTCATTTACAGGCCACGATGAGACTATTTTTTCAAGCTTACCACTGTAATGACTGATTCTGCTGTCGCACCAGCCACTCCAGTGTTAAACTTTCAAAAATAGTCTCTTGGCGTACAGAACTATTTCTCAAGATCACTGCAGAAGCTATTTGGCCGGTTCGGTGATAACGGGTTATATTCAAGTCATTAACCCTTAGTACACTGATGTCAATATTCTATCTTTTACTCTGTCAGTATCAAAGAAAATGGTGTATATTTTTCAGCAATTTTGCTAGATGTTGCTGTCTACCACCAAATTTGTTGAACAATGAAAACCAATTCATCTTTTAATTTAATTTGAAAATTAAAAATTTTGACACCAGAGTGGTAAGGGTTAACTCATTAAAACCCCAAAAACCATACAATATATTCCTCATGGTAATACGAGGTCGTTGGTTGCAAGGTACATGGCCATTTTGGGCTGATAGATATAGTAATACCAGTTCAACCCTCAATGTCTCAATTTCAAAACAACTATACAGGAAACCTGTTAAATAGTTTGAATCTATGGCAGCAGCAGCCCAGTCAAATCAGTTTCAGAATACTCAATATAATATTCATTACTGTACATCATGGCGATGAACTCTGAATATCAGGCTATGAACTCTGAATATCAGGCGATGAACTCTGAATATCAGGCTAAACTAATTATTCTGGATGAAAGAAATATTATATTGAATATTGTGTTTTAACTAGATTCAAGATTCCTTATTTTCATATAGATAAATAATTTAACAGTTCAAAACAAGCATCCACCAAAGGTAAGGCTATGTGGTAGTGGGCCCTTGACAAACTAGGTAAATGCACAGATGAAAAAACCTCAACAACCTACAACAGTGGAAGACTGGTATCGCCCCCCCCCCAACACCCACCCCTCCAGAATAACAACAGCCTACAATACAGTAGCACTACAGTCCAGTTCATAAATAGGTTAATGTATTTCCAGAACAGAAAAATGTTATCTAGTTTTGTTGAATATTTTCGACATACGGCAGCACTGGCTTCCAATCAAGTTAAGTCTAAAATATTCAACTGTACATTTTATCTTGTTTTGGAAACAATATAAGTTATTTCTGAGCCGTACTGTACATCCATCAGCGGGAGGTTGACATTTCCCGGAATCTTAGAACACGTTTGCAGAAATGCATTTCAGCGGCTTGAATCTGACAATGCGCTACAGATTAGTACACAATTGTACCAAACAATGTTTGTTTGCATTTCAAAAGATAGACTAAACACTGAATGATTGGCGTTTTACACGATGCATTGTCGTATTCATAATCAGCTGATTAAAATGTAAACAGAGGTATTTTACATTCGACTCGTTTGTTTTTGGGTTTCCCCGGGCTAAATTGACAACCAATAGAAATATTCGGTATTACGCGTATGCGGCTTATCAGCATTAGCCAATCAGCGCCGTGGACTCTGTAGCCCCTACCGGCTCCACTATTGTGATTACGAGCAATTGGAGTCGGGTACCAGCTTAAATATACGATCTCGATCTGAACTCCCTGATTATCGATTTCCAGAAAGCTATACAGATGAGCTGTTGGGTATCTTGAGGCTAATCTGACCGGGCACCGTTGTGCAGCAACGGCGCCAGGCATGGTTAGTTTCGAGATATTCAACAGCATGTTTATTGAATGGTAGAGACATACAATGGACCTTTCTGGTTTTAGATATACCCCGCCCATCTCTAGCTAATCTCCACCCACACCTCGCTCGTGTTGGGATCGATCGATTTCTGAACACTCTGACTATCAATTTCCCCAAAAAAATACACAGGGAAGCTGTTGACTATCTTGAGACTAACTTGACTGGGCGCCGTTGCAGGCAGCCAGCCTCAAAACATTCAACAGCATGTTTATTAAATAGCAAAGAATTACAAAGACATACAATTTAAACAACGTATCTGACTCTTTGAGATTTGATGACGGTCTATATGGACCCCTTTGTGACGCAATGATTGTGATGTCATCATACACGCGCTGAGCTGATTATGACGTCATACGAGGTCAGATTATGGATGGATACTTTGGAAAGGTGAATTCGTACGTGTCAGACTATTAATCGTTAAAGACTGGCTATATCGAGGCATTCATGACGTCATGATTGTGTCGTTATCTTACACATCACGTAGTTGATTATGACGTCATATTACTAAGCGATATACTTGGAAGGGTCCATTTTATCATAAATATATGTATAGATCTTAAAGGTGCATATCCACAGCAGAATGCCCGAAAACAAAACTGCTAAAAACGCATGCTCCTAGAGGCCTAAACCGCGCGCCCAGATGCAATGACACGAAATAAATCCCAGAACATGATGATTTGACTACGCATGAATTAATATAATTTCTTTAAGCTGTCAAATTGAATTAGAGGCACGAGTCTCCCGTTCAAATTCACAACTAAACCCACGAAATTTATTTATATGGAATGAAATCAGCATGCGCTCAGACTCACCCCGCCCCACTACATCGAGGCACACAATCCAAGCCCCCAAAAACACATAATCTCAACAAGTCTATTTTCAAGCATTCTGACGCGAACATACACCTTTAATTACTGTAAGCTGTATTGATTGTCTCGCGTAATTTATGCTGATTTGCCTAAACAGACAAAAATGCAAATAAATATCATATCATATCATATCATATCTAAGCTAAAACAAATGGCCTAACGCTCAGCCGTAATATGGGCCCCTTAGATTCCGTATAACAAGATATTTACCGAACAACGTTGATTGTGAACCTATTTGAGAGCCTATGACCACATAATTCTTTTAACAAAGTTTGGTAAATGTACAAATGTGTTTTGACAGTTTCCGATGACTGCTTCCTAAAATGTAAGATTTTCACCAAATTGCGCAATCAACCTACTACCGAGCACCATTATGCATATAATTTAGGGAGACTACGGTGTCTTGTTGAGGAAGCACTCATTCTACAAGTACAGCCCGCTTCAAAAATGCGTTGTAAGTAAATGCCGCGAGTCCCTTCAGAACCTGATCATTTGTAGAATTTAATAATTCGGTCAATTTTTAAACACTTGGGTGTTTCCAATAGTAGGATTTTATACTTTTCTTTCGGTATTCTTGATATAGTGGGCAAACTAAAATAAAATGGTACTCGTCTTTCAGATCGTCGCATGAGAAGCATATTCTCTCAATCAACAGTGTTGCTAAAGGCTTATGCCGTCGACCCGTTTCTATGTGTAACTTATGAGAACCCGTTCGAAGCTGGCACAACGCATGTCTGTGTTTGGCAATTCTAACTTTATCTAAATAAAGTTTTTATGATAAATCCGGTGAAATATGTTTATATAACCTACATTTACTGCTATTTTATAATTGCCCCTTCCATTCTTGGGTGAAATTATCCATAGCCCTTCGCTTGAACAGAAAATAAATTGTCCAATATCGAGATTCTCGCCTTGCGTTTCCCATACATAATTACATCCGCGGGTACATAACAAATCCCGAAGTTTTCTGACCCGATTATTACAGTAATTATCATTAAACCAGTCATTATACATTGCTTCACACAGAGATTTTAATAATTTGTGATTGTCAGATTCCAGAATCTTGAACCAATATTTTAAAATTCTTACTTCTCTCATCAGGTACAGAGGCAGCCTCCACAATTCCCCATAAATAATACAATTTGGGGTACTTTGCTTAACTTTTAAAATCTAAGATGACACGTTTCGACTTCGTAACCTTGGTGGAACCCCCATGCCTCAATTCCATAAGATGATATTGGTGTCACCAGTTTGTCAAACAGTTTACAGTAATAATCTGTCTTTAACCCTACAAATTTGCCACATGATTGTTGTAATGAAAATACAGCCTTTTGCCCTTGATCCTCTAAAGTTCTCTGAACCTCCATAAAGGAACCTGTGGTGGTACTAAATAAAATTCCTAAATATTTAAAATGTTTCACTATTTCTAATTCAGACCGTGTTAAGGTACATTTATCCCCATCTTCGAGTCTACCCCCCGCGCCTGAACACCATAACCTTTGTTTTGTCAATATTCACGGTGAAGCACCATCGCTTGCAACAATGTGCTAGAATATCTGACTCTCTCCGCAAACTGCGCCTACTTTCTGCCATTAATATTATATCGTCGGCATATAGTGTTAGAAATAATTTTAACATATATCTATAGTATATGCTAAAATTATTTCTAACACTATATGCCGACGATATAATATTAATACACACCCGCCCCCCTCCATTGTTATACAGTTCGTCTTCAAGATCGTTTACATACATGGCAAAAAGGAACGGCGACAAACTTTCCCCTTGTCTTACTCCGGTTCGACATGTAAAGTATTGCGATGAGGTAGAATTTACTCTAACTCGAGTTTCTACGTCATTGTACATTGACATAATAATATTTATCATGTTTCCCGTAATACCTATTTTTAACAATTTATACCATAAACAGCCATGCACCACGTGGTCAAAAGCCTTTGTATAATCGACGAAGACACACTACAACTCACGCACCCACCCCCCCCCCCTCTCTCTCTCTTATTTAACAAGTGAGAAATTACACCACCTAGGACACATATACACCTGTGCAAAAGTTAAGCACCAGCAAAAACAATAGAACGTAGAAACATGATGGTACAACTAGGCTGCCATACTTTTTGTCCCCGCGTTAGCTGACATAATTCCAAGTACGAAATGCACATGCATGCATGACTTCACGCCGCTTGATGTCCGTGCGTGGCGGGAAACAGCACACGTGTTCAGTTATGTAAAAGTCCAGTTTGAGGTGTAGAACATCACATACAGATTTAGGCGACAAGATTAGGAATTTTGTGTTCATGACCGTGGTTTATTTGTACAGAGAGAATTAGCTCTTGATTGTGAACCGCTATGGCAAGACGAAGGTTAAGTGATCGTGTGAAATGGCAAATCATAGGCATGCATACCACTGGTATGTCATGCAGAGAGATTGGCAGACAGCTGAACATTAACCATACTGTAATCAGTCGTTTGATTGCAAAACATGGGCAAACTAACGAGGTGAAGGACAGGCCTAGATCTGGAAGACCGAAGAAGACTACTGCCCGTGATGATCGAGCCCTAGTACGCCTTGTTAGGAGATCTCCATTCACCAACAGCAGAGTGCTCAGCCAGCAATGGGAAACGCGCAATAGAGTGTCAATGTCTACCGTCAAAAGGAGACTGTATGCTGCTGGCATGAAAGCTAGGAGACCTGTCAGACGTCCTCTCCTCACTGCACACCACTAAGAGGAGCGTCTGAGGTGGTGCAACGAAAGAAGACACTGGAACATGAGATCCTGGAGACGGGTACACTGGTCCGATGAAAGTCGGTTCCTGCTTCATGCCACAGATGGTCGAACTCGTGTATGGAGGTCCAGACGCACGGCGTACGACCAACGTAACATCATGGAAGAAGTTCCATTTGGTGGAGGTTCCGTTATGATATGGGGGTGCATCTCATTTGATTGTAAGCTGGATCTGTTGACTGTACCTGGAACACTAAATGGACAAAGATATCAAGATTCCATACTGGATAGAGTTGTGGTCCCTCATTTTGTAAATCATGCACCTGGAACCCACCCTATATTCATGGATGACAACGCCCGACCACATCGTGCTAGAGCTGTGCATGAATACCTCCGCCAGAATGCCATCGAAACCCTACCATGGCCAGCAAGGAGCCCTGACATGAACCCTATTGAGCATATCTGGGACATTCTGGCAAACATGGTGAGAAGGAGGGATCCTCCTGTGCAGAACCTACAGGAATTAACAGACGCACTCCATCTTGAATGGCAACGAATACCACAATGGCGTATCAGTCGGTTGGTGACCAGCATGAGACGTCGTGTCCAGGCCGTCATCCAGGCACAAGGTGGATATACCCGGTATTAATAATGACAGTCTCAAACCCGTGCACAGATGTTAAACTTCGTTTTCAGACACCATTAATGACAATCTAGCCACGTGTGTCAACTGTAGGGCAATAGTTGTCAGTTGTGTCAACGTAACCATATTCAGGCCTCGTTTTCAAGTTCAAAACAAAAACATACAGTGTTTCCCCCACCATCATAATCAGCATTCCTCTAGTTGCATTATTACCTCTTGCACTAAGATGGATGGGTACATAAATGTTTATGCTATTGCTTTCTTCATAGCACATGAATATACCCTCGCATGTGCGTAAAAATAGGGTGGTGCTTAACTTTTGCACAGGTGTATATATTATCTACGGTACCCATACCGGTCCTGAAACCTGCCAGCGCTTCTACGTATTTACCGTTTAATTCCGCCCATGTATTTAATCTATTGTTCAGAATTTTTGTAAATAATTTACTTAGTGTACTTAACAGCGTTATCCCTCTGCAGTTCTTAACATCCATGGTATTTCTCTTTTTGTGCAGAGGGACTAAAAAGCCTTCCGACCATATTTTAGGAAAACATCCGCTACTAAAATACTGCTGAGCAGTAAATTTATAAAGGCAAAAGTTCGTTTATGGCATTTTTGAAAAATTCGTTTATCAGCATGTCAGCTCCGGCGCTCTTTACACTTGTTTAATTGACTTACTGCCTTTCTAATCTCGGTATCGGTTATCGTTGTGTTTAACTCGTCAACGGTACCAATTGTTGTTCGTCGTTAGTTCTTCCTGCATGTAGTTAATTATATCAGGCTCAGCTTGGTAGAAATAGCCAGGAGGAGTATTACTTGTTTGAACAA
>CM067373.1:119089618-119187869 GCA_034401795.1 Chaetoderma sp. LZ-2023a
GCATGACACGTGTGTTATCAGTCCTTCTTTGCTTTTGCTCACGGTGTCTTGTCCTCAGCCGAAATCCTTAGCTTCCTCAGGTCCATTCTTGACTTGAATGTACCGAGTCCTGCTTTCTTGCGGTCACCTCGTAGCACGCTTAGCAGGTTTATGCAATGACGTCCTCTCCTGGCTTTGTATTTGCTGGCTCCGTGTAAGGCGAATTCCAAGGCTCTCTGTGCTGGTGTCTCTTCTGGCATCCTTAGCACATGACCAACCATGGACCATCTTTGCTGGGCGGCTTTTACAGACAGCGGCGACGTATTACACATCTTGTATAGTGCATTGTTGGAAATTATGCTGTCTGGCCTCGGTATCCAGTGATGGTGTGTAGGTGTTTGCGGTGGCAGGCATCGAGTTTGCCTAGAGCTGCCTTTGGAGCTGCCCAGCTGTTACAGCTATACAACATTAAGGATAAGCAGGTTGCATTGTATAAACGTAGCCTCTTTATCAAGGGCATCTTTGATCTACGAATCCTTAGCTTCCAGAAGGACTGGAAAGCTATATTCCCCATGACGCAGCGTGCAATAATGTCAGCAGTACTGCAAAGCAGTGAGCCCAGGATTTTACTTTTCCCCATGGTTCGCCACCACGAAGTTGGTCATCATTTTCTATAGTTTCATGCTTTGTCGATAGGTATATGTGGGTGAACACTGATTTGAATTCATTCATAAAGAGATTCTCAATTTTTAGTTGGCTTGCAGCTATTGGGAGAAGTTCGTCAAGGGGTTTCTTTTCCTCGTCTATGAAATCCACATCGTCGGCATATTCCATCTCTAGCGGCATGCCCAGTATTGACACTGGCGGGTTTGGGCTTGTGGAACTTTCCCGCACAGATTTCAACGCGGCAGCAAGGTAACATTATTGAGCACATATAACAGTATATAGTTGCATCTTGACCTTTATGAGGATTTTAGAATACCCATCTTCCAAAAGGACTGAGAGGCGATATTTCCTGTTACACAGCGAGTTCCAATGTCGGTAGAGCTGCAGAGGGTGGGGGCGGGGAGGTGGTTGGACCGCAGATTATGTTAATCCTCCACCGCTCAGTGCTTCGACGGACATTATATCTGATGCGCAGTATGAAAACGATACTGCTACAAGCTGTTGCTAAATTTAAAGCACAGAACCCATTGACATATTCTGTACTCGGTGCCAACATCTACAAAGGCACAAAGCCTTCGAGGTCGCGACTGCATGAGCCTGCTAAGTGTGCTACGTTCCGCTCTAAAAGAAGCCGGGCTGGGTGCGCAGACGACCATGAAGAACCTAAGGGAGATAATGACTCTAGTTGAGGAGAAGAAACAGTGGGCAAAGAAGAAGGATTGATTGCAGCTGCAGGATGATTTCAAACTACTACAACCGCAGTACACAGTATATCATCATAATCACAATCATCATCATCATCATCATCATCATCATCATCATCCATTGAAACCGTTAACTATTTTGAAAACTAATATGACAGAGATATGTTGATGCCATAGGAACCAATATCTCCCAGTCAAATTAGCATAAAAATAATCAACATAATTTTCATATATGTTGTTGAATTTTGGTCACTGTTTTTAAGCGCTAGCGCCATGCATATTGGTGAACCCGTAAGCCTAAATTGATTCAGAGAAATCCATAGCCTTGCATCTTTTCATTTGATGGTAAATCGATGACAAACAAGCCTGGGCGCAATTACTGTTTGATGTAGGTGCGCATGAATAGATCGGAAGCTACGAGGAAATGTGTTTTCCGATAGCTATCACCACCAGTATTGATTGACATGATGCGTACCGAGTTTAATTATGGTGTCTCAGCAGTGCGTGAACGGTGTTGGCGATGGCGTTTGGATGAGGTGGAGCGCGATCGCTTTATGCAATAACTTGGGAATTTTATGAGTTAATCTATTCACACAGTCTACACGTATCCGGACATGCATATGGAGCGATCCAATTCTAACTCTCCTACCCTTTTCAATGCCCTTCACTTTTGCATTCCGACGCATCATGTAGTCCCTCCGCAATTCGCCCTTTGTACAAAGTTGTGGTCTGGCCACCTCATTCTCATGGCTCGGCATGTTGAATTAGTAACGGTATTCTCCTCTTCATGTGTAGCTGTGTTAGTACATATTTAAAGAATTACTAGATCGCTCGCCATGGCTTCATTATTGGTACCGACCACAGGTGTTGTTTGTTGAGTATAAGCATAACACCAATCTAAAAATGGAGGCATGGCCTCGTTACGCCTCTAATGTAATGACCGGCCATCTTGTTACGTCATCATGGGGACTAACCTGTTACACAAACTCTACTTCTGATAGTTGACAGGTCGGAATCTCGTCTACCTCCGTAGTGGACTGTAAAACAAGGTGAATCGTGTTGCTTTTAATACCATCTTAACCCCAGTATTAGTAACTTGATACAGACAATGGAATCGACTCCATCCATCTAGTGGTTCATGCGATATCATCATTTACGCAATGTCAGCAAATTCGTATCCACATTTTATGTGCGACCGATTTGAATTTTACGACGCATTAAGTCCCTGTTTTTGTAAACTAATCTTTATACAGAATATTATGGTGTTTATATCATCCTTTTTTAGGTGAACTACTATTGTCTAATATGAATATAGGAGTCTTCGTGTTCTTTCACGATTCAATTCCGTTTATCACTAGATTATAGTGGAGATTATGTACACTACGCCAATTGCCACTCAACACACAATTACACTGTTAAAATCCCACAATCACCACCACTTATCCACCCACAAACTCAGAATTAAGATTCCACCAACGAATCCATTTATAGCCATATATAAGTTTTGTGAATGCCAAGACGAGGAAATTTTGTCTGGCAGCTCATTCACCCAATCTTACCCCACCCTAGTAATTTGTCCTCCAGTAGTTTTTCCTTGCCATGCCAACCAAATTCTCCTGCCCATCCTGTGTGAAACCTGTTAAAAATAATCAAAAAGCCTTATTATGTGATTTGTGTAGCACGTGGGTTCGCCTAAGATATTCTAATAAAACCTCTACCGATTATTCTCAACTTGAGTCAGATGATCAACTTTGGTTGTGTCTAAACTGCAACAAATCGCTATTCCCATTTAACCACATTAATGACGACACTGACCACACACTTGCAATCATGAATCCACATGCCGAATACAACTATACAGAGCATATACAAGATCTCATCCTAAACCCCTTTAAACTAAACAACTACACATATAGAGACATCAATCGAAAAGATTCTAAAACTGACCTAAACATACCTCCGCAAACCTGTAACTAAACCCAAGTTTCTAAGTACATTTAATGATAAAATAATAAATAGCAATGAAAGTATTATCCTTGCACTCATGCACGCAAACACCGGGTCGATACTGAAGAACAATGACAAGTTAAATACCTTTTTAGACATGAGTGCACATGAGTTTGGGATTATTGTAATTACGTAGACATGGCTGCAACTAAACTCACCTTCTACCCTAGTTAACAAGAACAACTATACATTTATTGAAACGCACAGAACTGAAAAAATTTCTAGGACGGTGGTGCTGGTGTAGGCATGTACATAAAAACAGCTTCCAGTTCACCGAACGTGAAAATCTTTCTATAATCGAAGAATACATTGAGACTATATTCATTCCAATGCAAAAAGTTAAAATGAAATTATTGGTACAATCTATAGGCCTCCTAACAGTGATAACAAACAATTCATTGGATATCTAAGCAAAATTCTCGATGTTACTCAATGAGAAAAGATAGCCTACCTGATGGGTGATTTCAACATTGACCTGCAGCAAAGCAGTTTATCAATTTTTTAAATACCTACTTCTTCTTCTTTCTTCTTTTCGATCGCTGGTATCACACTTGGAGAGCCGTTCTCAAGATGAAATCTGTGGTTTTCTGCAGTTCTTCCACAGGCCCATACAGCTTTTCAAGAAAAGAGGTTGACAAAGGCCAGATCTCTTCTCTCAGCAGCTGATACGTACTGCAACATTGAAGTATGTTCTCTGTGGGCTGTTCTGCTTCTCCACAAGGACAAGCGGGCGATGTCGTAAGGTGGAACCGCCTGTACATGTGTTGGTTTAGTCTGTTGTGTCCAGTTCTGAGACGAAAAATGGTCACTTGCTCTGGCCTCGAGATAGGATGGTAGGCATCTTCTGATTGAGGTGTTCTATAGAGTGAGTTGATGATAGTCTTCATCTCTGTATGGGTAACCATGTTTTCTGTCTGATTCTCTTCTGCACCCACCTTTGCCATCTTGTCTGCTTCCTCATTTCCTTGGACTCCACAGTGTGAGGGGATCCACTGCAATGCCATCCGAAAGGATTTGATGGTTTGTAGTGCTTCTTCAGGTTGTGGCAGCTTACCTTTGGTGATAGCCTCAAGGACGGAGCAGGCATCAGATAAAAAGACAATCTGTGAAATAGGGTCTGCTGTTCTGCTGTTCTGCTGATGGTATTAGCTGCATGAACCAGTGCTTCGACTTCAGCTCTGTAGTTTGTGCAGTGTTTGCCTGTCGGTATTGCAGCTGACTCATGTTGTCCGTTTGGATACTGTATGTGCAGTCCAGCACCTCCGCTCCTAATTGCATCTTTGGCTGATCCATCTGTGTAGATCCTTATCCACATACATTTCTTCCAGCATGGCTAGGGTCAGGGCCTTCTTGCTCACATCACTGTGTTCATCTTTGGTTGTGAGATGAGGTACTGTGGTGCGAATAGCTGTGCTCTCTAGTTTGTTTTCCCAGAGTGGAGGATCAAGTGTGTGGTTTGGGTCTTCTATTTGTGCTGGCAACATTTCTTGGTGTTTCCTTTTAATACCTACTTCTATTATCCGACAATAACCAAGCCAACCAGAATAACTGAATCTACAGCAACCGCCATTGACAACATATTCTACATTAACCACAATATTAGCAAAAATGAAGTCGGAATTTTCGAAACTGATATATCAGACCACTTATCTATATTTCTTCTAGAAAAACAACAACAATGAAAAAACAGTGTTGAGCTGGAAAGGTTTTACTGCAGAGATTCCTGTCAGGTCAACATTAAAATATTCAAAAAGGTACATGGCAAAGACTGACTGGAGCTAAAAAACAAACATACATTCTTGTGAGCATGCATATAACAAATTTCATGACATATGCACATCTATATTTTTTCAAAGGTTCCCAATGAAAGAAAATGGAAGCTATAAGCATAACCCAACTAAACCACGGCTTACGAGCAGACTGCCTGCCACAAAAAAACACTGACTTTACTTAACATGAATTAAGTGTCAAACTAAATACAATGAAATCCTATTAAAAATATAGAAACAAATTAGACCAAATAATCAAAACAGTCAGGAAAACATACTATCAGAGTAAATCCGAATAGTAAATAAATGATGTAAAAGAAACATGAAAAATCATCAAATCGCTTCTAAATAAAACCAACAGGGCACAACAGATACACTTTCTCTACAACAACAAAGTCATCACGAATAAATATTAAATTACCAATGGATTCGATGATTATTTTGTAAATATAGGACCACAACTTTCGAACAAAACCCAAGCAAATTCCAACAAAAGATTTACTGATTACTTTGCAGGCAGCTATTAATCATCATTCTTTTGTAATCCTACTAACACGGAAGAGATCTTTACTATACTAAACACATTTTATCCATCAAAAAGTGCTGGCATTGATGGCTTTGGTGACGTATTTACATAACCTGTGATGTGGAAATTCTCATCGCACTCAATTGCAAACTTTCTTTGACACAAGGCACTTTCCCAGCAAAATTAAAAATAACATGTGTTTTACCCATATACAAAGCCAAGAATTCAATTAATTTCGCAAACTACAGGCCAGTCTCTATACTTCCACACCTCTCCAAACTCCTAGAGCACCTAATGTCCAATCAGCTGACAAGTTACCTAGAGAAACAGTCAATCCTATACAGCTCACAATCCGGATTTCGCGAAGAACACTCAACAATGCATGCAATAATCGAAATGACTGAAAAAATTATTGAATCACTGGAAAAGAAACAAAACACAGTAGGCATCTTCTTGGGCCTTTCACAAGTTTTTGACACCATTAATCACCAACTCTTATTAGACAAACGTGCCTATTATAGTATAAGAGGTGGTGCACTCACCTGGTTTCAGAGTTATCTAAGTGAAAGAACTCAATGTACAATATAATGAGGTATGCTCTGGACACAGGCAATTAACTTGTGGTGCGCCTCAGGAATCTATTCTTGCCCCCCCCCCCCTGCTGTTCCTCTTATATGTGAATGACTTACCCAATATCTGCAAACACATGTCACTGATACTGTTTGACGATGAACGCAATGCTTTTGCTGCGAGGACAATATAGGTACCGTATATAAAAAGTAAACAAGGAAATGGAAGAAATTACCAACTGGTTTGCGATTAACAAATAATTACTAAATGTTGACAGAACAAATTATGTTATTTACACATTTGTCACTCCAAAAATCTATATAGATAAAAAAGAAATTGAGGAAGCCCCATTTTGGGAGTCTATTTAGACAAACAGGCTAAACCTTTAACCTAGGCTAAACAAATTGAGAGAGCAACAGCAAAGGTAGTAAGGGGCATAGGTGCCATACAAAGATTAAAAACCATATATGACACCAAATACTATTAAAACAATATACTGCACCCTTGTTCTCCCACATCTCACTTACTGCAACCCTATCCGGACCAATAAGCACAAGAACAATCTAACAAAGCTTATTGTTCAAAACCAGCAGGGGGCCAGAATATATTCACATCCGAAAGGTTTTTAAAACTCACTGCAAACTACAGATGTACACCATTGTTAAAGATTATCACCACAAAACATTGCTAAAATCCATCGCCTGCAACTTTACACTCAACACTGATATCCATGAACACAACACTAGGGCCAAACATATAATCTACACATCCAGTTTATGAGAACAGAAACAGGAAAACGACGAATCACAATAGCAGCCACAAAACCATAGAACACCACCAGTACAAAGATATCTTTTAAAAAAAATTGCCGGAGAATCTATATTGGACAGGTATTAAATCAATCAATCAACTACCACTACTACTACTACTACTACTACTACTACTACTACTACTACTACTACTACTACTACTACTACTACTACTACTACTACTACTACTACTACTACTACTACTACTCCTACTACTACTACTTTTTTTTTTTTTAAATCCGACGCTAACGCAGTCGGATACACTTCACAGAGGAACTCCTTTAAAAAGGCCTGCAAACCCCCATAAAAAATCGGGTAAAATAGCAGGCTTTATTAATAGAATAACAACACAAACCTGCCCTGTAGGTGGGGCTTAGAATACACCTTCCGTATCCTCTGCGTGTCGTAAGAGGCGACTAAAGGAGGTAAGGGTGAGGTAACCCTGACAGAAACCTCGAGTACTGAAGACGGAGGTTCCAGGCCGCACGGCGCACTCTAATAAACCATGGATCCACGCACTTAACGCTTATGATCATGTCGATAGTCACTTACAGGACTGGCGGTATGATCAGCGAACGAAAAGAAGAAGAAGAAGACAATACAAACCTAACATGTCAAAACAGTGCAAGCTAAAATACTCTATTATCATATACCACAACCGTGGCATAACTACATAGAAAACATAATTAATAAAGAGCTGATAAAATAACATAATTCAACAAAGACATTGCCATTTGCACACCGTGTAGTACTACTCCCTACTACTACTACTACTACTACTACTACTACTACTACTACTACTACTACTACTACTACTACTACTACTACTACTACTACTACTAATACTACTACTACTACTACTACTACTACTACTACTACTACTACTACTACTACTACTACTACTACTACTACTACTAGCACCTCCACCACCATCATCATCACCAGCACCACCACTACTACTACTACTACTACTACTACTACTACTACTACTACTACTACTACTACTACTACTACTACTACTACTACTACTACTACTACTACTACTACTACTACTAACGCGAACTGTACGCATCGCGACATATCTGAACAGATCGTATATGTAACCAGTCTACCTCAGACGACATAACGTCAAGAATCGTCACTGAAATCTGTCGCTCTTAGTTTTAAAATTAATATTACTACTATATTACGATGCCGACGTAGGATTTCTGCAACTTTATCTAACCATCAATATTCCATGCGTCTATGCACAGTCAAGATAATGCATATTGCGATTGATATGGTGAAAACGTGTACGGCTACTTGTTTTCGCATATCTCAACGGCGTGGATATGATATTTTCTGACGCTAGTGGAATTGTGTTTCGCTAGTTTTATCTGATATTTTGTTCCAAGGACTAATACAATTACGAAGGAAAGCATAAGCTTTCTCAGCGTTCTAATAATCTCTAATAAACGAGGTCGGTCGAGAAAATACGACCGGAAATCTCTATGTCGCGTGACATGCGCACTCCGCCAGAAAACTCTCTAAGCCAATGTTTAGAAATTTTAGGGCGTCATGAGCAATCTAGTAAATCTATCACTCAATGTGCTGTATGTGTGGTACAGTTTCCATCAAAAGAGAACCAAGATATGTTCGGTTGTGTTTGACAGCAGGCGGAATGATACATACACAGCACATTCATGTTCCCGCTTCTTCCACTGTTTCATTTCTCTGGCATGAACGGAACAGTAAGGCATGGTCATACTGAGTCATTCTACTGAGGTGTGCCTTTATGCAGGCAACCAGTCAAATTATTTAGGAAAGAAAAAAATTGTTCTGTTTTAAGCAACCGAACCGCGGTAAAAGAACCGTTTAATTTGATTACTTCAAGTAATTAATTATGTACATTGTTTGCTCTCCAGCCATTGAAAGGCAAAGAATAGACCTATTATTAACCCTTTAAAACTTGAAATTGCAGCATTTCAAATTATGGAAAAATACTGAGGAATGTTTTTAAAATTATTTTAAAACTTATTTGACTGGAGCATGTTGTTTCCAGACAGCAACAGTGTTATATCGGCTTCTTCATTGCCAACGCATTAACTAGCCGGAAATTGAACCCTGCAATACTATCCATCACGCTTGATTCACACCTGCAAATGGCCCCGAGCTACTCACACACCCCAACATCCCATAAAGCAGCACATTGAGCAATTCCTGTACCTTAAAAGCTGTTTCTAATGGAGACCGTATGCCTCATCATTAACTCTGATCACAAAACGACTTATTGACTATGGGATTTAGATTTTGGGATAGCATGGTGGCATGCTCTATACTTGTCTTACGACAACCCATCTTAAAGAATCGCCATATTTTCTCCAAAAATGTTAGTGTCAGTCTACACAGTTATTAACAAGTTTAAGCTATCACATTCAAAATGCCTACTAGCTTCTGGAGTACTCCATAGCAGTCCGGGAATCTCCGCAGCGCACCAACTAAATGTTTATTTATCTACGCGACTGTTTGTTATCTAAGCGGACTGGATAAACACCATTGATAAGGCTATCCCCGTGCGTGGCATGTTTTGGGGCTTCTTGTCGTCCTTCTGTCGTCTGCATGATTAATTGTATGCTGCAAATAAAACCTAATATCACTTCTTTGCATCTTTAATACTGTGAAAACTTCTGTTGTAGACTGTTCGTATATGAGAAGTGGCCATGATTAACATGAAGATGAATGAACATCCACTCAGACCAGTCATCAGATATACATCAATCAACAATAGTCCATGCTCATGTTTTCGCCGAAATTGTGCTGATTTACAGGAAATAGATGGTATTTTCATTACCTATACGTTTAGGTGTTTATACATTGGCTTCCTTCCAGTCATGAGCCAGTCGCGTGGCATTGAGGATTTTAGACACAAATCAAATAACCTCTCAACATAGGCCTATAGCAAGTATTCCGGCTAACTCTGAGTCTCTTTTCGAGGAATTTAACCTCTTACCATTTGACAGTTTGACCTTATAACCATGAGGCCTTTTCGGGACCCCAAGGGCAACTTCGCGCTTAAGGTTATTGAAGATTCCAAAGGGTAAATGTAACCTTTGGTCACCTGATAACAACATCCCCGCGCAACCTACCCGTGCAGCGCACGCACGCACGCACACACATACGCTCACGCCCACACGCACGCTCACGCCCACACGAATGCACGCACATCGACATCTCTTAGAAAATGTGGTTTTCTCAATTACCTGCGCCCATCCGGCCCACTTGTAAATTTGCATTTGCCCCATCGTCGATGTAAATAAAGTGATTCAGTAACTATCAAGCCGTGTATGTGTTATCTAACCAGTTAGATGACAGATGCTGAAGTAGCGACGTATTAGATTATAACGGAGAGGGCAGGCCCAATGGATGTATCCAGTTTTACCTATGTCGCGCCCATTTTAGCTAAGCTCCACCCACGCATCGCCTGAGTTGGGATCGATCGACACGTGCACGTTCAATCAATATCAATCTCCAATAAAGTCATAGCTATCTGCTGTCGGTGTTCTTATTATTCATTCGATGACAATCATGAAATATAACGGTGACAAAATACATCCTTGCGGTAAGACTGACTCCAGTTTGCGAGTTCAGGATGACGCTGCATTTGAAGTGTTAGCAACAGCATACGAGGTGCACCATTTTCTTGTGGTTGCCTACATGATCACACTGGAATGTCAAGAAAACATAATGATTAACACCAAATTAATCATATGGGCTGGAAATCACACTCTCACAAGTGGTCGTCATGCTAACCGTTCACCCTTATTGCGTCTAAACAGTTATTATCCAATACCGAACCGATATTAGCAATGTGGTTTATTATTTGATATTTCTACAGCAACGGTGTAGTAAAGATAGCAACAGTTTTCATCAACAGTTTGCACATCCTTTCTACCACAATGAAGGAATCCAGCTTTATCAATGCCACACGAATCTATAGCTAAGCGCCATCCACGCTTTTCCCATGTTGGAATCAATCGATCCATGTACTCTCTGAATATCAATTTCTAGAAAAATATACACGTAAGCTGTTGAATATTTTGATACTAATTTGACTATGCAATTCGTACAACCTGACTAATTATTAAGCATTTATGACTGACTAAATTACGTCACTCATGACATAATTGATTATGATGCCATATGATTGACAAAGAAACTGGATTCCTCCTTTACAGATCTATTTATCTATCGGTTTCAAAATTTTCTAAAACGTCAAGGTTCCACATGACGCTTACATATTAGCAGGCAGATTCATGACTCCGGTATGCATCTATAACAATAAACAAGTTAGAACTCATTTTTCCAACCAAGTTGCTTAGAATTAATCTTCTGAAACATGAGCCCACGCATGCCCTCTATAACGCAATGGCAGTTTGCTATCAAATGTGTGAATGCCATATACGTTATTGCCGCAGCAACATGGGCAGACGCATTTGAAGGACAATTGGTGTTGTTTTGAAATTGCATGGCGATGGGGTGGATGGGTGGTTGGGTGCATGGGGAGGAGTAGTTTTCCTTGATAAATTTCAGAGACGGTTGATTAGTATGCAAAATGCATGTTTTGTTGTTGTTGTTGTTGTTGTTGTACGAATACTCCTCCTCTTGATAGGAGCACCCACGTAATGTGGTTAACAGCCCGAAATTAACATAAGAATATGTAAATGCTTATAATGCAACATAGAAACGTCTATAAAGTCAACTTGTTTACTGTTCCTGAGGCAAAGTTATATAGCAAATCAAGATATAGATTTAAACACATGGTGAATAACAAGTAAGTTCTATTGGTGCAGAAGTGAATTAAATAGAAATCACTGAGCGCAGTGCAAATCATAACAAAGTCTTCTGGTGAGACATTCAATGCAGTAAAGCAGATCTGGCTTGATGGGAAGGCAACCACTCTGGTATGTTTTGTGACTAATTCTATTACATAGTCGAATAAGGTGTCAGATTCATATAGCGAATACAATTTTATTTCTGATAAAAATATATCAATTAGCTTCTGTTCAATTCTCTTCCAGTTATTAAAAGAGAATTTAGTATTATCCGGAGGCTATATATGCGTCAGTCAGTCAGTCAGTGATACCCGAACATGCGCAGTTGCATTTTACTGAACTTCCATCACCAGCAGTCGGGACGTAGAATGAAGGTATGTGGATGCCCAGTCTATTACTATAATACGGCTATGGTTCCAATAACAGGTTTCTATTATCCCAGCCTTTAATCACGCCACCATCCCAACCCTTAATCACGCCACCATGTTCTCGTTCCATCCATCTTATGCGATGTTGTCTGCACGATAGTAAGAATACAGTATTATTGAATTAATTAGATTTTATATGACGATTCCGACGAAATTCGGCATTTCGCCTACAGTAGTTGCGAATGAGTTACAAAATGCATGCAAAAATGCTACTATCAAAACAATCCTGGATATTTCTAGCGATATGTTAATGAGCTACTCATTCCGATCCATAGAGTGCATGGTTATGCCCCTGTCAAAGGCAGCATTCAAAGTTCTTTATTATAAAAACAAGATTAGAGGTGGTACTTTTTGTAAACAGATTAGAGTTGATACCTTTTGTAGACTAACTTTATTTATTTTGACATAAATGTGCTTCGTCAGATGAAGCTAGATCGACACGACGGCAACACGACGCCACAGCTATCGCTCCCTATCACTACGACTAGTCTCATCGTGTCGCTATCGCGTCGCTATCGAGCGCACCCTACGCTGACAGGGTGGAGACTACTTAACGATTTATTAAAATGTTTTTTTCTATTTATAACACCAGCTCACGTGCATAAATTACGTATCCAAAGTCATGTGTTTTAAACATACCCAGTAGATCGGTTAATGTTATTTTCAGTCGCCGGCGATTCTCAAGCGAGAAAAATATTTGAAATCATGTTCAATATCGAGCGACGACTGGCGATCAGTCGCTTGCTTGTCGCTACGCCGTCGGTTTCTAGCACACACTAGAGCGATGTTCAAAATTGCGCTGTGTCACCGTCCTTTCGCCGTCGCTGATGTGTCTTTCATGCACAATTTTCAAAATAATCACATTTTATTTGCTCGCGACCTCTTTACTACAATCTATCTATCTATCTATCTAGCTATCTAGCTATCTATCTCAGCAGATCTTCATAACCAGCCGGTTTCATCCTTAGGTACCGTGTATAAAACTCGGAATCTGCAATTTTCTCCAAAATCGCGTCTGCGTTCTAATATAGTACGAACATAACACGATCTTCTTCGTAAGTTCCTACGTCTTCGAACAAGAAGACGTGTAGCTGCTGTTATTTAATAACGCACCTGCATGCGACTCAGCCATTGTGAAAGTGACCAAGTGGGTGCAAGTTTATAGTCTATAGCACGATTTGCATCGCGCTATCATCGCTATGGATAGCGTAGCTGTCGTGCCAAAGTTGTCTAAAGCCAGCTGCACATTGGGCTGACGCGACATGACAGCGACGCAATATAAAGCGATGGGTTATCGTATCGTATCGCTTTCTGGTTTCGTCCTATCGGTGTCGTGTCCTAATTTGAATCACATCGATGCACTAGATAGTTCGGCGTGTTTATATTTGATGTGTGGAAATATGTACCTTGTATACCAAGTTGGTCTGAAATTATTCGCAGACCTCTATTTTTAGTTATAGACTTCAGATAATCTCTGTCAGCGAATTCATAGAGGCATGGATGTGCTTGCCACTCCAGGAGCAAGGCCTCTTCCTTCTCAATCGTCCACGTGCTCTTATTAGCCATTTTCGGATTTTGGCTTGCACAGACACGTGGAACGTGTACTTGACATGTGATTTAATTATTAATAGCGATAGGTCAGTAAACCAATCGTCGTTGGCGACCCGATAGCTACAGAAAAGCATTTCAAGCATGTTTGAAAACAAGCGACGAGAGGCGATTCGCCAAATCTGTCGTTTAGTATCGCATCGCCGTCGCATCGCCGTTGGTTTAGGGAGCGCATTGTGGCGACGAGTAAGCGATAAAATAAAATCGTGTCGCCGCCTAGTCGCGTCGGTGCAATGTGCAGCGCCCTTAACGCGACGCGATGGCGACACGACCACGATACGAGGGACTCTATCTCGGCCTTTACACGGCTCCTTTCTCCAGTACTTTTCTGTTACTAATTCTATTACATAGCCGAAGAAAATTGTCAGATTAAAATAGCGAATACAAGTTGATTTCTGATAAAAAATATATAAATACGTTTCTGTACAATATAATAGACATATATATTACATAGACAATATAATGCAGCTGGTCGTCTGCATCAGCCAGTCAGACATGCCGGAACATACCTAGTTGCATTTTACTGAACTCACGTCACTGGCGGTCAGCGCTATAGTGAAGGGATGGGGGCGTCTATTCATGTGCTTTTTTAAATGGCATTGCGTGCCTACCTGGTCGGACATTTCTACCCTGAACATAGATCTCTGAATCAAAATATGGTATCTCTATCTCCACAATAGAAGGACCTAGTTCTTTGCCCGCTACCCACCCCTCCTACATTTCTAGATAAGTTGCGCCCACTTTTTGCGCGTGTTGGGATCGATTTATATACTTAGAACCTTAAATCCTCATAATCCCATTTTCAAAGTAACTATACAGGTAATTAAACTGTTGGATATTTTAAAACTAGTTTAACTGTGTGTTGTTGCTGCCTATGTAAAATATATTAGAATGCTGATTAAAAAGTAAATACATCAGATAAATACGTACTTTCCAATGTTCATGACGGAGCTAGATACATGACTTATTATGCATTTTTATTGTGACGTCAGCCTACATGTGACGTATGCCCTAATTGATTATGGCGTCATATACCTGAGTGACAGATCGGACCCATCCATTATAATATAGATTATTTTTTACTATATCTGTCAAGACTAACATAATCAATAGTAAAACAAAATGACCATAAACCTCGGTAATTCTGATATGGGGAGTTTATGACCTTACCTCAACATATAATCCATTAAGGCGTCTTCGTCAATATTTATAAAGTGACTGAGAATAATACAACCAATGCTAAGCAAATACACAACGGCATTGGTGGCAGTTAGCTAATTAAACCTGACAGAGGTCATCGATCGGCGTCAGACAGGGGTCACCGAAACACTGACAAAGATTCATGATGCTTGAGTCGTTCTGTCAAGATGAATATAACAGTTTTGAGAGCGCAAGTTACTAATGCGATTTGGTTACATGCTTATAACATTCCGAATCTTTCCGCTAATTTGCCGACATGGGCGCCTTCAACGCAAACATACCAGGAAATTGGGAGAAAGATTTTGCGGGTTCGAATGTGATGTTTATTTGCAGGAGTATTTGCAGGAGCCCCCATCGACACACTGCGATCATCAATATTACGTCGTTCTGTCTTAATCTGTCTTAATCTGTCTTAATCTGTCACAGGAATATCATCGCTATGAGTCTGACAGCAGTGGAAATTCTAGGATTGTTTTCGGCGGGGTTTGGGAGGGGGGTGGGGGGTGGGGGTGGTCACTGTTGAAATTTCCCCCTATTTTGGGTAAATGTTAGGGCAAGCCATGGCAAATTTAACAGGTTTGGGTGAATATACACCAATTTGGGTATAACTTTAGGGAAATGAGTATCTCTAGAACATTCTATAGAAAATCTGTTATCCTGAGAGGCCAAATTCTTTCACTGAGAGTGATAAAGTTGTAACTAAATAAGCTGGGTAAATATGTATTTCCCCAACATACTTCCCAAAAATGTCTGCATGTATGGCAGTCTGATCCTGTTGCCATCTGTAGACACGTCACTGCCTGACAGACCATGCTCCACAGCACATGCGCATATGTTGTTGCTTACACATTCAAACACACCAAAGTACCAACTCCGCGTATATAGACACGCACGAGCGCGTGGGTTCACATACACTCCACGCATTCCGTTGCTATGATAAAGGGCACTGTCCTTCTGAGGTATCGATTTTATTTCCTTATTGGAGACATAATTTATAAATTAATTAATTCAGTAGCACATCGATCATGAATTAGCTACCGCATCGCGTCGTTGCAAATTAAAGAAAACCTTTTTAAAACACTCGGTTCAATGCAGATGCTGACGAAAATTCGCTTTGCAATATTATATACGTTGAATATTGATTTAGCTTTGATATTGAAGCGATGTTTTCGTTCTTTCGGGGTAAAACCAGTCAGATAAAACCGATCGTGTAGATCTATCTATATATGGTCATGTCTTTTCACACAAATATATGGAAAATACGCCCCTCTATAAATATAATGTTCGGTGTAGTTGTTCGTAGAAACCCGCTCAGACATGCACACACTAAGCATTATTCGGCTTATACATTTTGCGAGACTTACTTATCTAAGCCGAATACTGTTTCAGATGTGCAGGCCTGAGCGAGTTTAAACAGACAACTACCCTCTATATTAACAAATCAATTATTAGCAGCTTAAACACAGCTGGTCTTTTCCTCCGTTACACAAAGGAACCCTCAAGCTGGCTAAAATGGCATCTTGCAATCGTCTTGAGAAATGTCCATTTGCAAGAGAAAAGCCATTCATTCCAGTGGAAACATTCCAAGAGTAATCTCGGTAAATGGACATTTTTTATGAGAAAAAGTGTACAAATTTGATGATTAGTGTTAACCCTTTCCTGACAACACCGGCAAAAACCAGTCGCTGCAGTGGTCTTGAGAACTGTCCATTTGCAGGCCAAGAGAAGACTATTTTCTGAAAATGTATCACTGGAATGATTGGCTCGATAAAGGAAACAATCATTACAGCGGTACATTTTCAAAAATAGTCTTGGCTTGGCTCGCAAATGGACATTTAATAAGTACATATTTTGTTATTCTTGACCAAATTTAGGCATTAAAGTGTTAAACGTAGCAATCACATTGCCTTTCCATGAATGTATCGAATCCTTCAACACCCTTCATAATTTTACCATTTAACCATTGAACCATGCAGGCTGAGGTCATAATCATAATTATATAATTGTATATTGACTGACGCATCTAGCAACGCCATGCATATTGAAAAAGCTCGCCAGTTGTATGAATTGTATGCCTCTGTGGGATTTATTATTTAATAAACAGTTTTTGAATATTTTGAAACTAATATGACTGGCCCAACTGGACGCTGTTGCTGCCATTGAGACCAACAACACCCAGTCAAATTAGTTTCAAAATATTCAACATCTTACCGGTATAATCACCTTGAAATTAGGAGTCTGGGAATTCAGGGAGTAAACTATACATATTCGACCGCAACATACATATGTAGTTGCATTTTACTGAACTCACGTCACTGGCGGTCAGCGCTATAGTGAAGGGATGTGGGTGTCTATTCATCTATTCTTTTAAATGCCATTGCATGACCCCCTGGTCGGACAATTCCACCCTGAACATAGATCGCTGAATCAAAATATGGTATCTCTATCTCCGCAATAGAAGGACATATTTCTATGCCCGCCACCCACCCCACAACCGCGCACCCATTTCTAGCTAAGTTGCGCCCACTTTTTTGGCGTGTTGGGATAGATTTATATACTTGGAAACTTGAATTCTAAGAAACCCATTTTCAAAGTAAGTATACAGGTAATTAAACTGCTGGATATTTAGATTATCTCCACAAAACATTGGATAGAAATGGGTGGGACAAAGCTAGAAACAGATCCCTGTATTGGAGGTTTATGGTGGGTATCCTACACGATTTCTTTATTACATTCACAGCTGTGGTCTGATAGCAAACAATATAGACAGGGAAATGATGCGGACATCATAATGCGTACATCATAATGGCTTAGGAATAAGAAGATAACTAGTGGTGATCGTTTTTAAAGATTGTAGTCCGATACTCTTGACGGACGTTTCGCACATATACCATTCAAAATTGCGTCATTTGGTGGGAGTCTTTGCATTGTCTCCTCGACTTATAATTTCTTCAGTCGTCTATCTATATAAACATTTGTGTATTAATTTCAGATGCTTCGTGTTTTACAGCCAACCATCACCACACACACACACACACACACACACACACACACACACACACACACACACACACACACACACACACCCCACACACAACGCCACAAACCTCTCCTCACCCAAACAATCCCCCCCCCACACACACACATATCAGATACACACGCAGGCGGACACGCATTCACACCTACCCACGCGGCCGCACACACGCACACGCGTGCGCACGCATGCACGCACTTACGCTCACAGCATCATTACCATCATCATCATCATCATCAGCATATCATCTACGCATGCAGGCGGAGACGCACACACGCAGGAACGCAAGCCTGAACGCGCTTTACCACAAATCGTTGATTAACATAACATTGCTAAAGGAAATGACTGAAATGTAAAGAATTTGACTGACCGATCGACAACTTGACTTATACTAGTTGTGAGTCCTAATGGAAAATTCACAACATCAGCTATGATTAATGGACCTTTCCAAGTGACATCATAATCAACTACGTGACGTGTAGGATGACGTCATAATCAGCATGAATGACTCGATATAGTCTTGTAAGAATTGTATGTCTTTACCATCTAATAAATATTCTGTTGAATATTTTGAAACTAATTTGAATGGTACGAATTACCACTGTGGTGGGATTGATAGCATGCTGCTGTTTTAAATTCTTACCCCTTTGAAAAAGAAAGGCAAAATCCGAAAAAATCATTGACAATTAATAAATAGTATGTTGGATACTTTCGAATCAATTTGACTGGAAGCCTTGGCAAGCAACAGTACTATAGCAATTTTTCATAAAATATTCTGCTACTTACTTGTAGAGTTACCGTGAAATTAAGATGCTAGAGATTCAGGGTTCAAATTGGCGTGAACTGACATAATTTTGAAGGCCAATGCCATACCATATAAATGACGAAATTCAAATCTATGGGTTATAATGATTACTGGTCATGACCGATCACCCACATGACAATTTTCTTCTAATTAACACGTTGCACAATTTGTACACTGATACCATTATTCATGTCTCATAAGACTACATACACCACACGTGCACATTGCAGTACACTTCTGCCCGCTACTGTGCATTTGCAATGTCTGATGACCCCTCATGCTTCCTGATCATCTCCGGTCATGCATTATTCTGAAGACGTGCCAATGCCAATGTTGTAACCTAATGAGTGTGCCTTGTCCTGGTAAGGCGAGATATCGTCAGAAATGATTCTGTAACTCCATGTATGGCAACACTAGCTTCTGGTGTTGTCATCCAGCCGGACATTTCCAGAAAGCCAGCAATTGTGTTCTAAAGTGACATTTCGTTGCGAAGTCCCCCGAACATCATTATGCGCATTTTCTCTCAATAAAGATCGGTCTAGATTTACTGGATTACGTGGCAAGTATAAAGAGAGGTTGATCAAACGTTGACAATGATATCTGCCCCGGATTTAGGTTGAAAGTGATATCTATGCCATGCTTAATCATGGCAAGTGATGCTGCCTTCTAATGAAACATTCGGAGGACAGCACTCACAGCTTGTCGCGCAGATGGATCTGGCTGCTTAGATGCATGGTACGCAGCCGAGGCAATTTATTATCTTTGTAGAATCCAATAAGTATGTCCCATGCGTGCCAAATTTGGTGCTTTCTTCAATTCTGTAGCGATTTCTTTATAATAGTTACCTAAACTGCCCCGATATCTAGACTGCAGTGTGTTAACCAGGACAAATCGCATCTGAGAAAAGTTGATGCACGTGTCCCCTAGGAGTCAGTGTTTTCACCGCCCTTATTCCTTATCTATATAAATGATATTTCAATCTCTTTTGAAAGCATTCTGAGATCATATGCCGATGACACTGCGTTACGTTGCTCAAATCCAGCATCTGCTGAAATAGAGAGACAACTAAATGAAAACTTGAATACTATTTCTGTCTAGGCAAACCTTTTTCTTGGAATGACCAAAATGGACAAATGAAAGACATGATTTGTTGGACTTTATCCAACAATTTGAGACACATATTGCATTAGATCCCATTTTAAATGGGAGTAAAATTCATTCCGCAGAGATAAATGCAGAGTTGGTGATACGGGAAGATTTTGCGGTCTGCAAATCTGGCGGGGGTGGGTGGGGGGCTAACTTTCTGCTAGACTCCCCCTGTATCGGAAAATGGTATTTTAAAATCAAGATGTTATTAATAGACGAGTTATTTCTTTGCTGTTAAAATTGGTTTTTATTATTGTTCATTTTAATCATGTCATTGTAGCCCAGCCTGTCAATAGCGACTTCCAGGCGGGCCTAATAAGTGCCACATAAAGACACATGGTCGTTTTACTAAAAAATGATCAGAACGCATATAGCTTTTGACCACGAAAACAAATACGAACGCTGTCAACTGTTTTGTCTGTATCTCTCGCTGTCACAAAGCAAAGCATCTATGCTAAACAGATTTTTGGGCCGGCTCCTCTTAAAGAACCACCAGGTTTTGGCCCTCAAAAGAAGATGACCGTTACAGACAGATTTTAATGTAGATTACAATTCGAATAACTCGGTTGTTTTCTATGTTCTGGTAGCGGCTATTATTGGTCACTATTAAATTATGTAATACATTCCCAACATTATAGATGGCTTAAATGGATTCCTTGACCCCCTACCCCCTCCCCATACATGACTAGACTTACACATCAGAATTTTTATCCTAGCTGTAATATGAACCAAATTAGAGACCAACAGAGGAAATGGCGGCCATTAGTGATGGCCATATTGAATTTACCCTCAGGTAATCACAGTTTGACATTATAAATTGTTTCGATGCGACCCTTGGCCCTTAAAACATATATCTAGAAACCAAAATGATTATCCTATGTGTAAAGTGACGGAAGTAAGAGCCGAAAACATGAAATGGCGGCAATCTTGGACGCCATCTTGAATTAATGAAAAGCCTCATTGGTGACTTAGGTCCACCCGGCAGATTTTAAAAGAGAGCTCGCTTGGCTATACAAGTCAATCAAAAAATAAAATATAAATAAAATTTCCAGGTTGAGCGCCGTGAATTCATGGCCATAAAATAAGCTATACGACATATCGAAATATCGCGATTTTCTCACCACGATATATCGCGATACCTCCTAGGACAATATCGTGCAAGCCTAGTTGAGCCATGCTTCTGCCAACCTCTTGGAACTCTAACCAATAAACAGTACGCGATCTAAAAGGAAAATTGATACCTGACTAATTAAATCGTTATTTTCTTGGCGTCCACCAAGAAATCATGGAACTATTGGCTGTGCTTCATGGCTTAAATGTCAAACCAATGTTGCCAGAATCGGACCACGAATCGAAAACAGTAGATTTTGATCCTAGACTAATATTCAAAAGTAGTATATACGCATTTAGTTTACCACAGTCTTAACACCCCCATCCCCATCCACCCCACGCCTACGCTTTCCCCACCCACGAACAACACCCATCCCGCCCACCCCTGGATGCTTTAATAATAATAGACAAACACATAACACAACCATAGTCCAAATCCAGCCAATGCCCGAAATCAAATCACGCGGAATTATGAGCGTACTGCCATCGATAAGTGGAATCCATTTCTAGCTATACCCGCCATTTCTAGTACATGTTGTGCTTTTGTGTGTGTTGCAATAAATTTGAAACCTTAAAACCTGAATTTCCAGTATCTAATTTTGAAGGTAGCAATAAAGGTAAGTTGTTGGATATCTTTGTAATAATTCTACTTGAGCAGTTGCTGCCAAGGGACTGGCCATTTGCTGGCCTCTTATATGTACGACAGCAAGGTATATAGCTGCTATCACATCAATTGTAGGAGACACACTTTGTAACACATACCAACACACCATTTATCTTATTTCCATGTCTGAACCTCAGATGTGTATAAGCTGCAGCATATGCTTCGCGGTTAATGAATGAATCCAGTTTTTGCTTTGACCTGCCCGTCTCTGCATCTCTAGCTAAGGTCCACCCATGCTTTGTACGGGATGGGATCGATCCCTGCACTCCATGAATTTCAATTTCCAGAAAACTATACAGGTAAGCTGGTAAATATTTTGGAACTAATCTGACAGGGTGCTGTTGCTGTCAGTTTCCTATTGCAGAAACAGCGCCCAGTCAAATTTGTTTCAAAATATTCAACAGCATGTTTATTAAATAGTAAAGACATAACTTGCCTAACTATTAAGCGGTTATAATGGTCTTAATTACTGCATTCATGACATGATTGATTATGACGTCAACCTCTACATGTGACGTTGTTGATTATGACGTCATATGATTGATCGATACACTGGATTCCTCTAGTGACGCTATTGTCTATTATTTTACTGAGTATACGCATTGCAGTCTCTTCCCGCCATCACGCACATCTCAGAAACTAACATACAAGTGTGATACAATTATACAGGTAGTCTCGCAACGGAGGTTCTCCCAAATTCTAACACCCACATCAGCTCCGATCCAAAACGAATCCCTAACCAAAATACTGAAATCTAAGGAATCATCAGCTACCAGTTCTTAGGAACAACCGAACTGGGTATGCTGGCGACCCTCTGGTAGTCAGACTGTTAGCAGAGCAGAAGGCGTCGCGGCTGCGCATCTATCGAGGTGGCCAAAGTGAAGACCAAACGCCGGGAGCGCAGTAACATTCAGCGCCACTTTAGCGACCGCTTAAGAGATCTTGCTATTCAACAGGCAGACTTCCTAGCAGATGAGCTCACTGCCACGAATGATTGTCACAAGATCTTTCGGGAAACCCGGGCCCTGATGGTTGCTGACTACACACTACCACTCACTGTACTCGGCTCTGAATGACACTTTATCGGTACTGACCATGGAAAAGCCGAGGCGATTCCAGAATGGTTCAAGGAACAGTTCACAGAGCACGACGATGAGGCATTGCAGCCGTTCTCAGGAGGCCCCGGGCCATTACTAACCCCCATTAAAACAGCAGAAGTTGAGAAGGCACTTAAAGCCTTGAAAATGGACGTGCATCTGGACCTCATGGCATGAGCAATGAACTAATCAAATATACAAGTGACATTATCTCAAACCCGATCACGCACCTAATCAATTCAGCGTTTATGTACCTTCTTCCTATCGACGCAGTAGGCCAATGCACCCTTATCGCGGCACCCAAGCCCAAGAAGCCATATGCCCAGTACCAACCCCAGCCAATCTGCGGCCTTTTATGCTCCTCAACAGCATACGAAAAATCCTATCCAATGTTACTTTATGCCACATCCAAGCCAAGATCGATGACTTCACTGGGCCATGTTAAAGGGGCTTCAAACATGGGCGCAGCTGTGCAGACATTGTATGGGCTCAACGGATGCTTGTGTCGGTAGTCATGTCCAAACACTGGTATTCCACAAAATGGACATTGACATGCCACAAGCATTCGAGACAATTACACGATCAAAAATCATAGATGTACTGCGCCAGACCAGTTGCAATGAAGATGAGCTACGACTAGTGAGAATACTGCTTGCAGACACCAAGCTGAGGGTACGAGTTGCGTCAGTGAACTCTGTAGCGTTTCGCGACATCAACCGGATCCCCACAGGGAGATGGTCTATCCCACATGCTTTTCATCGTACATTGCTGCTGCATTGAAATCCGTGCGGGAAGGTTCCCCAAGACCACCCCCACCCCCAGTGCCAATACTGAGTATGCCACTAAAGATGGAATATGTCGACGGTGTGGACTTCATAGACGTGGAAAACCCATTGACGATCTTTTCACAATAGCTGCAAGAAAACTAAAAATTGAGAATCTCTTTATGAATGAATCCAAAACGGAGTTTACCCACATATACCTATCTAAAAAGCATGAAACTAACGAAAATGACGAGCCACTTCATGGCGGCGAACCATGGAGGAAAAATAAAATCCTGGGCTCACTGCTTTGCCGTATTGCTGCCATTGCTGCACGCTGCGTCATGGGGAACATAGTTGCCCAGTCCTTCTGGAAGCTTTGGATTGGTGGATCAAATATGCGCTTGATAAAAACACTACGTCTATACAATGCAACCTGCGTATCCTTGACGCTTTATAACTGTAACAGCTGTGCCGCTCCACAGGCAGCTCTAGACAAATTCCATGCCTGCAACAGCAAACACCTCTACACCATCACTGGACACCGATGGCCAGTCAGCATACTTTCCAATGACGCACTATAACAGATGTGTAATACGTCTCCACTGTCTGTAAAAGTCGCCCAGCAAAGCTGGCCCATGTTTGGCCATGTGCTAAGGATGCCAGAAGACACACCAGCATAGAGAGCATTGGAATTCGCCTTACTCGGAGCCAACACATACAAAGCCAGGAGAGGACGTCATTGCATAAATCTGCTCAGCGTACTACGAGACACACTGGACAAAAGCGAAGAAAAAGGACTGATTGCGGCTGTGGGATGTTTCTACTACCACAACCGCAGCATACAGTAATCATAGATATAATCATAATTAAGATACACTGCTCCGCCATGAAGCTGGAGAAATTCGTAAGGAATGCGAATTGTATGTCTTCGATGGATTTACCATTTAATAAATATTCTGTTGAATATTTTGAAACTAATTTGACTGGGCACTGCTGCTGCCATTGGTCAAATTAGTTTCAAAATATTCAACTCCTTATCTGTATTGTTACCTTGAAATTAGGGTGCTGTGAATTTAGGGTTCAGAGTATATAAATCGATCACACCACTCGCACAGTATGGCCAGAGCTTAGCTAGAAATAGATCCCTATATTATGATCCACATAAATATGTATCATATCATTATTAAGCGGATATTTAAGCAGATATTAAAGAATCCGTTTAACAAGCGAAGTCCCCTACATCGAAGATACGTTTATTTTTAGGATGCTGGTACTATTAATCCCTTCTGAGCTAATAATTAAGCTGTCAGGGAGCAATACCAGCTTTCGGCATCGCTGCTTTAACAATGGATATGACTCTACCTTCTATTGTTTCATAACATAAGACTCTGGCACTGACAGTTAATTAATACCGAATGTAATATGAATTATTTTGATCATTGTCTGACTTGTCAAATTACTTGTTCTGCTTAGCTTTGCATTTTCTATACTGGATTATTTTAGCCGAACAGCAGTCTAATTAAACTGGTACACAACGCACCAGTTGAAATATGACAATGCAAATTTACAGTCAGGGTTCACATAGGCTGGAATCGATGTCCTTCTTAACATTACGTCAATTCACTTTTATCTTGATTGACCTTGAGAGCGAGTTATTTGAACGAGATGTGTCAGTTCTATTGTTTTTGTTATGGATTACGTACAATGACGATTAGTCATATAATGCAGATTTTCTGGAACAGGTGATATCACGACCATTTAGAAGAAAGCCATAGTTCCCTGTGAACAGGTATTTCTTCCTAAATGATGGTAAATCGTGCTCCAGATAACATTGTCTCTGAAATTAGTTGGTCAATTCCATGACATAATGACACAATATTACATACGATTATCTAAAGAGAGTACTTCTGATTCAATTATAGATTCAGAACTAAAAATGAGTAGCTTATTTCTTGCAAGGCATTTCATGTCTGCCAATATACATTGATAAATTGATCATAGATTTCTTATTGCTTTGTTGTCTGTTTTTCATGTTTATCTTATCATTTTTGTCATACGCACTCTTGATGGATATGCACGTGTATGGCAACAAACTGCAGGTAGGTCTAAGTAGAAGCGTGAAGACATGATGTATATCCCGATCAGCAAGCCTGTTATTTAAGACAAACAGAATGCAGAGATTTGCATCATATGGTCGAATGGAAGGATTAAGTAATTGTCATTTACTTTACTGGCTTAAACTATATCTGTCTGAATTGAATCTCAAACTACTTTTAGCAAAACATAGCCTAAGAATGGAAACGGAATACCACGCCCCTCCATGCTGTCATGTGCAAACACATTTAGTGAGTATGTCTAACAGTTGCATCGTGTTCGGTCTGTTTGGTTAACCAAACCAGCATAACATGTTATCTTGGCAGGGTTTGTTTTCATTTTGTGAGGCACAATTTGCCTCTAAATAGCTATGCTGCCAAGAGACTTGTTACATCAATGCACTGACAGTCTTTTTAATTATTAAGCGAATCTGTAAAAATGCTGTTCATTTGATGCGGCTCTAATTGATTTATATCGGCTCTCCTCGGAATTGAATCATAAATACACCGACATTCTCCCATATATCACAGCCAATGATTTCGCTCTAATCTTGCGTTCCGACCATAAAATTGTTTATTATCACACACACACACACACACCCACACACACCCACCCACCCACCCACCCACCCACCCACCCACCCACCACCCACCCACCCACCCACCCACCCACCCACCCACCCACCCACCCACCCACACACACACACACACACATATTTGGGGGTGGTGGGGTGTGGGTGGGTGGGGGTGGGGGGGGGGGGTGTGGCTGGGGGAGGTGGTGGAGTGCTGTAGCGAAATATAGTTGACTATTCGCACATCAAACACGCCATTTTTCCATAGATAAATAACCACTATCAGCTGCCATTGTTCGTGTGACGTTAGCATCACGACACTGGATAGATCTGATCTGTCACTCAAGTATATCGCGTCATAATCAATAAGGTCACATGTAGACTGACACCATAGTCATAATTGAAAGAGAATACTCTGTTATGAAGCTGGAAATGTCCATCAGGTGTACGAATTGTATATCGTTGATGGATTTAATATTTAGTAAACATTCTGTTGAATATTTTAAAACTAGTTTGACTGGGCACTGTTGCTGCCATACACAGCGTCAACCCTCCCCCCCCCCCCCCTCCCTAAAATTAATTTCAAATTTCTCAGCAACTTTTACGTATAATTACCTTGAAAATGGGATTCTGATAGTTCAGGAATCAAAGTATATAAAATCTATCCCAACACGCGCAAAGGAGCGTAGCTAATAATGGGCGGAACATAGCTATAAATGGATCCCTTTATATATACACCTCCCCCCCCCCCCGAATCTGAAATCTTCACTGAACATCGCGTCATCAGGCCCTAGATTTGACCAGGCGACCTCAGTATTCGACCACAGTCTTAATCAGCGTAAGTACTAGTCATATAGGGTTGTCAGAACAGAGTGTGGTGGGAGTCGCGGATCGTGGATCGACGGCTACAGGAGGGAGGTGGGCTGTCAGAACTGAGCCGAGAATTTGGGCTGTCAGAACAGGGGTGGTGGGAGCCGCGGATCGCTGATCGGCGGCTACATGAGGGAGGTGAGCTATTCAAAGAGAGGGCGAGCACCACTATCATGCACTGTCTGGCCCAATAGCCAAAATTTCCTCAAAACATGCTGCCTTGTCCATCACCTCAACAATACATAAACCATTTTTTTTTTTATCTCTGTGTGTGCAGTGAGATCGACGGTGTCAACAGGTCCCTGATTAGGTCTTGTTTGTAGGACTGTCATCCATACCGAGTGGTCTTTTAATGATGAATTTATCCTTGTCCGACATGCCCATGTAAACAATTGTGGCCTTGTTGATGGCCTTTTGACCAATGGGTGAAATGGTGCCTCGGCTACCTGCCTCATCGGAGATGGGCTCAACGATGTCATCCGAACCAAGCCTGGTATCACCTAAGTATTATAAGTATGTCATTGTCAGAACGGTATGTATACAAAGGGATTAAACCTAGTTGTGGTCCTGCTATAAAACCTAGTCGTGGTCTTGCTATCTCTGTGTATGCTGGATTAAAATGATACCACCGCCCTCCACAGGCAACAGTTCTGCGATCTGGGGCTCCCACCACCCTCTCAAATCTGGTGGTCCTGCTATAAAACCTAGTCGTGGTCTTGCTATCTCTGTGTATGCTGGATTAAAATGATACCACCGCCCTCCACAGGCAACAGTTCTGCGATCTGGGGCTCCCACCACCCTCTCAAATCTGAGGCATAGGGAATTTGAGACATGGGCCACACAAATACATGCCAGGGACCATTTAGCGCTTGCTAGACATGAATAGGGTGGTCCGAACACCCATTTAGACATCCCACAGTGGTATACCAACTTCTGAACATACATCCTGGCCCACGCCCAGACCGATTCAAACTATAAAACTTCTGCATGGACCCCTCTTGTCCGGGAGAACTCCCAATGATAGCGGCCAGTGGCCAGCCTCTCTCTCTCTCTCTCTCTCTCTCTCTCTCTCTCTCTCTCTATCTCTTTCTCTCTCTCTCATCCTGACTGATATTGTCGGGAGTCTTTCTATCTGTGGGACAATTTCCTAACCATGTTGATATTCCAGTCGGCTGGTGTGTGCGTGTCTGTACTATAGCCCTGCACTGGGAAACGATCTGCTGGCTCTTGATTTCTAGTCATCGTACCCTGCGCCCTAGTGTGTGCCCGGTTTATTTTCTAAATTTTGATACTATCTAGGTGAGGGCTTTTGAGTAGGGTTTGAACCCATCCATGGCTGGGTTTCGATCGAAATGTCTAGCCTCTAATGCCTGAGCCACCAGCATGCCGGTATTAACACGTCTAAACTGCACATTTTTCTCTGACATGGTCTACATTTTGAAATTATTGACAACAGTCTACAGCAGTCTATAATATATGTACAAATATTCAATTATTGACAACAGTCTATAATATGCGTACATATTTTCCTAACAAGCAATTTCACATTCAATTCCATATCATAGATAACGCATAATAGGTTATCAGCTAAATCTAGGTCATTTTCTAGTGCATGTGTGGCCGAGATAGCTAATGCATTATATGTTGAATCACACTTTAAAAATTGCCGGTTCAAATCTCGCTTTATATTTTTTATTTACTTTCTTCAGTAGCAAACAACAATAATACGGTGATCCTTGGCTTCCACCGCCTTCTCAATTCCTGAGGCATAGGAATTTGAGACATGGACCACACAAATACATGCCAGAGCCGTATCCACATGATGAAGTCGCCCATACGTGCTATTTAGAGACTCGTAGCCACAGGGACATCATGACACAAAATGGGTGTTAGGAAAACCATTGAAGAGGCAAGACAGATTGCAGCGAAACGTGGTGGTGTTTGCATCTCAGACACATTTACGAAGAACAAAACACATCTCAGCTGGAGATGTACCAGAGAACATACATGGAGGGCTGGCCTGGATCATATCAGTCGTGGGACCTGGTATCCAGAATGTTTCTCAATGGGTACTAAGCGAATCATTGCAGAGGCAAGACAGGTTGCAATGAAACATGGTGGTGTTTGCACCTCAAACACATATACGAACAACAAATCAGCTCTCTGTTGGAGATGTACCCAAGGACATACATGGAGGGCTAGCCTGGATAATGTCAGTCATGGGACTTGGTGTCCAGATTGCCCATTCAAGAACGAAGCGGAGTGTCGTAACATCCTTCAGTCATTACTGGGTGCTGAGTTTCCTAAGCGTTGCCCTCACTGGCTACATGGCTTGGAACTTGATGGCTTCTGTGAAGAGCTCGGGCTGGACTTTGAATACAAGGGCAGGCAACACAATCAGGCAACAAGAGCATGACCGCCGGAAGATAGACTCTGTGAGGAAAACAGGGTTATATTGATCGTGATCCCTTATTGGGTAACCAACACATAGACACTTATTGAGGGAGAGCTGCGGGATCTAGTCCTGTATCAAACAAACAGGTAGTCATGACCGGTGTCACGTCGGCATGAGGGAATTACCCATTGTCTCTTCCAGCTGTCTTGACAAAGCTCACTTGGCAGAATGCTAAAGTGCCTACCGTCTGCACAATGCCAGACGCCGGCATGTTCACAGGTGACACAGAAGATCTGGTGCCGCCTCGGCTGCAGACAACCACATTCCAGACCTTTCTACACCATAGAAGTGGCAGGCGGACTCAATTTCCTTACGTTCGATTGAGTGTGGCATCGTGGTCTTCTACAAAAATTGAGAAATGTCGGTATCTGTGGAAATTTACTGGCATGGTTTGAAAGCTATCTCGAAAACCGTTATCAGCTAGTAGTTATAAACGGCAATGAATCTACCTTACTTCGCTTGCACGCTGGAGTTCCACAAGGTTCAGTCCTTGGTTCCTTGCTATTTTTAGTCTTTATTAATGACATGCCCAGCGATATTTTAAACAATATTAGACTGTTTGCTGACGATACCTGCCTATATGTAATGTCTGATAACTTAGAAGCACACGTTGCAACAATAGACCATGATATTCGGATCATGACGCAATGGGCTTAACACATGGCTTGTCGAATTTAATGCCTCCAAAACTACTAGTCTGTATCTTCCTCTGCGTAATAAGCCCACTGTCTTTCCAGTTAAATTCAAAAATTCTGAAATACTCCCGTCAAACAACCATACACATCTTGGCATTACCTTCAATAACAAGGGCACTTGGCTTACTCACGTGGAAAACCTAGTAACAAATGCTCAACACAAACTTTCTTTATCAAGGCCCTAAAATATATCCTAGGCCGGAAATGTCTTGAAATTATGTACAAAAGCTTTATTAGGCCATCTCTAGAATACGCAGACGTTGTTTGGGATAACATACCACAGTATCTTGTAACACGACTGGAGGACATCCAAAAAGACGCACTCAGAACAGTATGTGGAATGACACGTAGTGCTCGTATGGAAGACTTGTACACCGAAACAGGAATAGAAACGCTTTCACATAGACGAGAATCTCACAGACTAGTTATGCTATATAAAATTATCAACTGGATGACGTGTGAAATTCTGTATAATCACCTTCCCTCATTATCCTAGGAACAAAACCCCTACAACATTCGTCACGCAAACCTATTCACTCTATTTCGTTGCCGCATTGAGCTCTTTCGTGGATCCTTTTTTCCAGCAACAGTCCGCGCATGGAATACTCTCCCAGCGCCGGTCACGTGTTCCGATACTCTCACGCAATTCAAGGGCAAACTTAAAGCCATGTCGCCTATACGACCGCCTCCTCCCTGGTATAATGTCGGCCAAAGGTTAGCTAATGTAATCCTATGTAGGCTTCGTAATGGCTGTAGTAATTTAAATCGGCATCTATTAGAAAATTGTCTGTCAGACTCAGCTAGCTGCCCGTGTGGATACACTGATGAATCCACAAATCACTATCTACTCCACTGCCCTCTGTTTAACGACCAAAGAGTCTCTCTCCAAAATCAGCTCGTCCTAAAGAATATCTCTCTTGCCACACTGACAGCTAATCAACTTCTATACGGCATTAACATTGTCGACTTGGAAACGAATATTACAATATGTAACGCCGTATGCCAATATATAGTCAATACCAATCGCTTTAAGTAACTTCCTATTTGTTAAATTCGCAACTATAAGAGCGCAAACAGCCCAACATATACAAGCATGGTGAACGCAGCATTAAGAGCTCCTCACCTTAACTTTCTCACTCTTGTCAAATTCTTAGTTTTATACCCTGTTTCTCATATTCCCCGCTCCTCTCTTTTTGTCTCTGTTTCCGTAACTCTCCCCCACCCCCATACACATACACACTCCATCCCAACCTATCTCTCTCTCTCTCTCTCTCTCTCTCTCTCTCTCTCTCTCTCTCTCTCGATCTCTATATCCCTCCCTCCCTCCCTCCCTCCCTCTCTCTCTCCCTCCCTCCCTCCCTCCCTTCCTCCCTCTCTCCCCCTCCCTCCCTCTCTCTCTCTTGTCTCTCTCTCTCTCTCTGTCTCTCTCTCTCTCTCTCTCTCTGTCTCTCTCTCTCTCTCTCTCTCTCTCTCTCTCTCTCTCTCTCTCTCATCATGCACACACGCGCGCCAATACGTACTCACGCACGCACATATTCACGTATACATACGTAAGCGTGCGAACTACCTAGAAAATTGTAATCAGTGGTTGATATAGATTATCAATTAACTAGTTATACATACGTTACTATTTAATTATGTTTTATTATACCCCATCTTGATGTATTTATTAATGTGTTGTATTTGTATGTATGGGAGACACGTGTATAAGACTTATGTCTTACTGTGCTCCCATTGAACAAAATAAATTATGTTTAAAAGAATTTCCTCACGTGGGTGAAATCTGTCGTAGATATTTTTCTGTAAATGGTCACGGAAGGGATTGTACCTAGGCTCGTCTCGAAGTGGAGCCACTTTGCATCTAATATCATTGTTGTCTGTGAGGCATCCACCACAGGTATGAGCAGTAGTATAACCAACATCCTATACATGGAGGGTTAAACTGAACAGGGTGAACCCCTCGAGAAATATCTTTTGTCAGATCGATCATTATGCCGGCCTCGATGCCGATCTTCATCCCATCAGGGGCTGGTCTTAGCTGCTTCACTTTACCTCCAGCTAGAAGCCGCAGCTCTAGCACAATGGGCATCGTCTGATGATTTGTGAGCCTGACATGCGCGAAAGGTTTTACAGAGCCCTTCGACTTAGAGGAATGTGACACCCTCAACCCGAAAGACACCCTCCTGAATATTGATAGCGTCCTCTGGTCCATCAAACAGATGATGCCGCAGGAGCTTTCCACCGGTGACCCCAACCTTATCACCTACTCCAATTAGGGTTTACCATCTCCTATATAGGTTAGAAATGACGATCCACGGTTGAACAGCTTTCACACCGTACCATCATTTTTCACAACAGTAGAGAGGGGCGTGACCTCCAGGTCACTAATTGCTGGAGGTGTATATAGTGGTACCCACGTCTGCCAGTTACCACCAGGTCCAGCGTGATACCACAATGCGTTCTTTTCGAAGACTATCTGCAGCAGTTTCATCAGGGTCAACACCACACCATCATGTGACATCGGTGGGGGAATGCTTCACAGTTGGCTCTAAGACATGAAAGCTGAGGTCGGCGTCCAATGTGTTAATATCCTCAACCTTGTCTGCTGACTGTTCTATCAGGGGGTGAAGGACGAACTTCCTGTTCGGGAAGTCCTAGCGAAACACGGTCTTGTTACCACCCCTGTCTCGACCTAGACGCTCCTTAGAGACATCCTTTAGGTCAGTAAGCAGTTATACCCCATCTCCACTGATGGAATGGAGTGAGAATGCCTTGGAGTCTGCCCCATATTGTAGGACGCATCAAGGTCATACACGTCCACGAGATCAGCTAGACCAGTTGAGTGAGCAAATATGGGCTCCATTGTATATATCTACATAGGGATTTAAACGGAGTGTATAAGCCATGCCAATTGTCCGATTGCTACTCCAAAATGGGGAGAACGTCATCAGAAAATCTCTAGTTGATAGACGTGTGGTTCAGTATCGCATAGAATGGGTTCTCTGCAAGGTAGCTCAGCATTCCAACACCTACATACATGCCGATGTGTTACATCCACCACTGAGCATTACCTACCACAGCTCGCTGACTGAAGTAGGGTTAAACCGTGGAAAGCGATCAGCCCCAACATGTTCACCCATGCAAATCACCTGTTTGACAGCTCCACCATTAGTCTTTATGCCAGCATAGATGATCTGTCAGATACCCAATTAGAGTCTACGCTGCTGCTACTTATTGACCTATCATCATGATATCATACCAGGCATATCTGGCATTTGCCGAGTTGTGGAGATAGGAGATAGAGGTGCAACCACACACCTTCTCCGGGATGATAGATATATGGGTACAGGAAATACATTGTTGACAAGAAGGTGAGCAACAACAGTGAGTGAACCGGTATGAACAGAGCACCAGAGAGGCAAGGAGACGAAGGGACTACAATTAATCTGTTCAAGAATATGAGAGCCTCATCCGGCAGGAGGAGGGCATTGTATGGCCAAACTTGTATGATTTCCTGGATGGCGAGTCTGACGAGTCGGTAGAAGACTTGTAGAGGGAAGAGGAGCGGGTACAGAAGTATAAATCAAAGAAAGTCCACCAACGGCGGGCATACTACCAGGCTGGCAAGGTGAAGTTCCAAATGTCACGGCTGCGAAAGCAACTGGCCTCTGACATTATGCTGGGTGATGGGTGTTTGAGAGGGGTATGTCTCCACACCAACAAGTTCGTTCGGCTCGCCAGGCTCTCCAAGATGAATCCCACAATGACTCATCAACAGATCTTACAACAAGTTGAGGCAGCAAAGTACAGCAGAAGCGCATGCATTATAAAACAGCCTCGCACGCACAACCACAGTTGCTGGTGTGATTTAGGCCATTGCCACCCTCACTACAGAAATAGGTGCTATTGTCGAATCCCGCTGGGTGGTGTGACCCTTGCCACTACTGTCCTGGCAACCGGCGTGGATGTTGGACAGTGCCAGATCACCAGGAAGCTGTAGAAGCAGTATGTAACACTGGCACAGAGGAGCCTACGGGCTATCGACGAGTTTGTCAGCAACGCTCTCGAGGATGGACAGGTCAGTGCTGAAGAGTACCATCATATATTGAAGCTCCAAACCTTGTACCGCACAGAGAAACCCAAAGTGCGTCAGCAATACATCAAAGGCTCCAACTTGTGGGTGGACATGGAGGAGTTAAAAAACGAGATGCAGCAGAAAGACTGCGTCGAAAATATCTGCGGTGTCAAATAGTATGTTTTGTCCACAGCAGTTCTAAGATGACTACTATAGATGGCCTTCCCGACGACCCTCACGACAATCGGTCAGAGCCAAGCATCCCTCCTGGGTACACTCTAGACTGGCCGTCTACACAGTCTGCTGAATGATATTCCAGATCTAACCCCGATCTCCATTGCGGTCGATGGGTGGTCCCGCATCAGCTTCTCCATCAATCCACGACAACTGACCAACATCGCAGTCACCATCAAGGATGCGAAGAAAGCTCACACCTTGTTGGCATGCCTGAATCTCTCTTTCTGAAACCAGCAGCTGAACTTTGCCATCTGTACCACCATGGCAGGGTGTGGCGTCGGCGCAGGTTTGCTGTACTCCGATTCTGGTACCCCGAAGCTATTCTCATTGCCAGATGTCTCACATTCCATGTGTACTACACAGTGAGACGAATCATCCATGAGCTGCGCGCAAGCCTGCCTGATACGAATGATTTTAACTCACAGCTCAACAGCTACAGCCCCTCAGCAGCCAGTAAATTTCAACGAGAGTTCAACGCCCACTCAGACTATCGGTGGCATGGTGGTGACAACAAGGGCCTGGGCATTATATACAGTGACCTGAGACGACACTGTTCAGGCTTCCCCTATCAAATGCCCCAAAAAATTGCCTGTCGGAAGACAGCGACGTTCTCATTTGACCCAGACTCAGAGCTCAGAGTGAGGGTGCAGAATATGCACATCACCAGAATCACTCAGGACCACCCAGATGCCTGGAAGTACTTTGTTCCACACACAACCTCAGGCCTAACACCAGCGGGGATCGTTAGAATCAACTAGTTCTTAGAAGCATTATGTTATTGTCTTCTGATGGCCCAGACCAAGCTGTGCCACTCTATAGACAGGGTGAGCAGCAAAGAGGTGCAGGCCATGTTTTGCCTTGTCGAGGATATGATCACCAGTGCAGATCCAAGCAGCCTCATTGCCAAGTTCCAGCAGGCATTGCAGAAGGCCCGTCGCCAGCTGGACTTTGCCATATTTCCACGCCTGCAGCTTATTCCGAGCAACCTGATCATGAACATCGAGGACATGGCGGTCAGGGATTATAACAACATGATAGTCATGGGGAATTCCCCTGGTGTCCGATTTGGGTTTACCACTGACATCAACTCGGCCGTGCATGTCGTCCCGACCCCCATGACACAAACAACTCCACACGCCAGTGCTACCATCATTCCGACGCACAGAGTGCTGGATGACAAACCCGTGCTGACACCCACCACCCACCCGTCAGCAGTGCTAGCACTGGGACGTTAGCCATACGAGTGGTGGCAGGTCTGGCTATTGCTGTGCTCGTCACCAGTCTTCTCCGCCGCTAGTAGATCCTGCTCTACGAGCAATAGATCATCATGACTCGACCAGACAGCGCCCAAACATGTTGCCAACATACACACCCATTGACTGTATGGTTCTGTGGTACAGCCTTTTTCCAGCTTGTAGTAGCGCAGAGCTTTATTCAACTCAGAGACACGGGATATGAACATGGATACCTGCAACTGCTGGAACACATCCGACAGATACTCCCGATCCTTGTAGAATCCCTTAGTATGCAGGAGATGCTCGACGATACTGCCACCCATAGTGAGGTATTCGACGAAACAGATCTGCCCCTTACCAAATCCTAAGTGAAGCTTCACGGCTGTCAGCTCCTCTGTTACCTCAGTGCTAGATAGCTGAGTGAGCTTATCTGGTGACTTCTTCTTGTAATCCTTCAATTCGGTCCGGAAGACATCATAGTAGTTAGTGCATAGTACTAGCTGGTCCATGGTTTAAACTGATATGTATAGGCTAATAGATATTCCCGAGTATCAATCTAAGCAGCTGACAGATGCAGACTGGGTAGATCTGTTTAGTGCTCTCAACGTAGAAACGTACACGTTTAAGCGCATACTATACTCAGCGCTTAAACGATGACGCCAACAGTACAGATTGTAAAGCAACTCCCGGAGAGCTAGGCGAGTCTCCAGAAGGTGAAGACGCTGCTCAAAAGCAAGACCCAGAAGCTACTGACACAGGCTACGCCCCTGGTCATTTATATCGCCAGTAACGTGGCCGCGAATGTGGTCATGGTAAAGATGATGGGTGGTGATGAGGTTATCCCTGCTGCTGGAGGCACTGTTCTCGCTGCAGTAATGAGTACGGTTGTCGACCACTGTCTAGCAATAACACATCCCATCCCAAAGATCGCCATCGCATTCCTCTAATGGAAGCCGCGGTTCTAGGGCTTGCGATGAGTGTTATGGCTGAGATCCTCGTGGCCTATGTCTGGCTTTAAGACGGGTATATATAATGGAAGCCTGGCAGGTCCATAACACAACAGTAGCCTATGAGGCATGGCGAGCTATGCCAGAGTTGGTAACCCATAGTCGATCACACAGACTGAGGATTTCTAATGCCCAGAAATGGTAGTTAGCCAACAAGGCATGCCCCTGCAGTGAGGGCCAGTATCCTGAGCACTGCTACCTATTTCCTTGGCCCACCACATGGCCCTCTTATGCCCATCGGTTTCACTGAGGATACGACTAGGTTTAAGCCAATATATATACCCCAACAATGTCTCTACCACTTACACTAGAAATCAAGGAGCTTGGGGAGTTGGGCCACTTAGGTGAGGCACGTCTCGGCTCAGAGAACACTGTTGCCCCGTCGCCTTCATGGACTTCGATGAGAAGGGTAAACCACGGGAAATCCATGGTACCATACCAGTCAGAGAGCTCATTGGAAATCTACAATCCATATGAGCCACGGCCCTTAACAGTGACACCGCTGCGTACAAAGGTATGCCACTCGAGGACAGGCTAAATGTCAAATGTGCCCTTGAGACGAGTGATGAAGGAGCCATCAAGCTGCTGGCTGAATCACAGTCACATGAGTTCGTTCAGAACCTGTTCAAGAGCAGAAGCTTCTTCCGACTGGATGGAAATAATCTAAAGATTGGTAGGATCACGGTCAGTGATGTTAGCATCGATGGTGAAAAAGGGGCTGCCTCTAAACTCCAAGTCCCCAAGGAGAAGAAGTCAGGGTTCATCGGTTGGCCTACCATTTAAGACCCCTTAATAGACATGACCTCACGTGCTTGCCTCATATGGATACTCGATGTACTGGACACTGCTACTGACACAGGCCCTCTGCGTTACCTTCTCAGCTGTTGTTGGGATATCATGCTCGACACCTCTATCACATCATTTGTCTCAGTCGGCGGTACAATGATTCCAGTCCTGCAGGCAATAGAGCTCACACAGGAAAGATTCCTTTTAAACTTCCAGATATAGACGATGCTACAGCCAAACAGGTGCTGGCCATCTTCCGGGAACATGTAAGTACCATACAGCAGTAGACCAGGCGATGCTGGGTAGGTGGTATTGATCATTGCATCATCCGAAACGGAAAAAACATCTTACTGCATGCCTTGGTGGCAGAACATCTGCGTGAGCACTACATACCACTGGTGTCCGACACTGCCGCTGATGCTGTCGACAACAATGACCAGTGGTATAAGGGCCCAATAGCCAAAATACAGAACCTACATGCACCAATGGAGAAGCTGCCAGCAGCCCTACCGTCAGATCCCCTTGTTCTAGTCTTCAATGACACCATGCAATGGACCAGAAGATGGTCACCTACCTCAGCGACATCACAAGGTGCATCCGTCTCATCAAGATCACTGGCTTCATCCTCTTTCAGAAGTACACCCGTGAGATCTCGCCAGATATCCGCCACAATGCTCGGTTGCTGTACTTCAGCACGAAGTGTTGGCATGCCCTGCTGGAGACCATATATGGCAGCCTGACCCTAAGGATACCAAACAGGACTTTGTCGCGGGAGTATAGAGGGTGGCTAAATGGTACCAATTCATCTTCAGCAGCATGGAGACAGGTGACCTGCTACACTTCAAGCCTTTTCTGCAGAAAGTAGAAAACTTCAGCTACAAGCTGGATCCCACCAGGAAGCTAAAGCGAAAGCATTAGTGAGGAAGCTGAGCCGACAGTAGTAGCGGCGAGACGTTTTTTCAAGGTCGAGGAACTTCTTCATAAGCTTAAGAAACTTCGTCAGAAGCTTGAGGACCTTCTTCAGAAGCTTGAGGAACCTCATCAGAAGCTTGAGGATCTTCTTCAGAAACTTGAGGAACTTCATCAGCTTGCAACTTTATCCACTGAGGATCAGATGCCATGACTCTATTCTTCTGAAACTTTTCGCGGAAGACCCATTTCAGCCATGATTTACAGGCATCTGACTTGTGAGCAGTTTTGATGAGGTAGTCCTGGTAGTTCTTGGGGAACTATATAAATGCCTCCAGATTACTCGCCAGTTGCTTGTTCCCTCTTTCATTGAAGATGTGTTCAATGGCCTCATTCTGGCTCTCAACCCACCCCACCTGAGTACCAGTGGTATCTCCGGCCTCACGGCCCTCAGTCACAGCTGTACTGATCTCCTCTCGGAATTAATCTGTGGCTACATCCTGTAGAGCATCCAGTGTTCATCATCAGTGTGGATATCGAATATACCAGTCCACTTCCCTACCATTAGGAGATCTTTCGGGTCAACCATAGGCTTTTGAAGAGCAAGAATGACGGGACTCTTTGTTGATACGAAGGGTAGGCTGAGTGCCCTGCCCTGGACACTGTCAAGCTTCTGGTAGAGCATCCGAGTCAATAATTCCTTCGTACTACAGGCCGGTGTGGTCTCCTCTATGGCAATCAGTATCTCCACATTAGACGGAGGTGGGACCTTGGCTTGCTTGTGGATAATGTTGACGTCACGAAGCAGTCGTTGGACCCTGTCAATCGGCAGAAGGGTGGAGGACTGTACTGGTTTCTTCTTGGAGGGCTTCTGCCGACCGAAGACGAGCTCGTGTAGTAGTACTTTATACATCGCCGTTTAAATCTTGCATATGTTAATCATGCAGCAGTATGTACAGCATCCAGATGGGGCAGTTGAACCTGCGGCCTCGACCACACTACTGCTCGGAAGGACTGTCTGATAGTCATTCGACCTAGTATCCATGATGCGAACCCTTTATCCACAGTGGGGAAGTTCATCGACTTCGCCCTCTTGGGACATATTTATGAGATTAGGAGCATGATGCTCAAGTTGAAGCCCAAGAGCACAGAGGCGAAGAAGGTAGAGCTCTCGCATGTGATGGACAGGTGCGAGATTATGCAGAGTAACACCACCCTGGACACCACCTATGTGAATGATGACTACCGGGTCCTGACTCCAGTGGCTCATGGACCTTCCTATTATGCGAAGGGGAAAGGGTGCTATGCCGTTGGATGTAATGAAGGCTTCACAGAATACGACTTACAACCAGACATAGAAACACCTGTTGTTCCTCATATTCATAAATGGCATGCCATCAGGAAATACAATCACAAATTCGACTCTTCGCAGATGATTGCCTGCTCTACAATATGAATCAGGAAGATCTCCAATGCGATCTAAATAAACTCTGCACCTGGGCTGACACATGGCAAATGAAACTTAATGTTGACAAATGCCACATCCTTCAATTATCAAACAGGCATAAGATAACATATAGCTATTCCATGTTTGACAACAAATTAACATCAGTTGACCACCACCCATACATCGGAAAAGAGCTAGACAGCAGGCTAAACTGGAACTACCACATAAACAACATCAGCAGTAACGCCTCCAGGACACTAAGCTTCCTGCAAAGAAACATGCGTAGATGTCCCAAGTCAATCAAGCAAAAAGCCTACAACACACTCGTATGGCCAGGGATAGAGTATTGTGCTCCAATCTGGGACACACACACACGGAAACTAACATCAATAAAATGGAAACGGTTCAACACAAAGCAGCTCGGTTTTGTCCTACAACAACCATAAAAATGGTCCGAGCAAGCCAACTCCAGTAAGTGGAGTCGACCTTACAAGACAACTAAACTGGCAGTCCCTAGAACAAAGAAGATCCCAACAACGGCTAATACTCCTATATAAGATAACATACAAACTAGTCGCAGTACCAGTGCTCTGTGTTTAGTCTGATGTAGGGCTCCATCCACGGCGACTGATTTAAGTGTAGAAACCCGTGCACCTTCTTCAACCTCATACCCAGGCTAAGGTAGAGCTTCAGGTTGCAGTAGTGTAGGACATAGCGCTCTTTATCTCTCAGGTTAGGCATACGTTTTTCTGCTGCCGTCTCCACTATCGACTCGCCCAGTATACACTGATACTCTGAGAGCCCCTCTCCCTTCACTGCCATCCGTTTTGGTGTTAGTGGGTAGGCATTGTGCATGTCATGCAGCTCTTGTGGGTATTCAAGGTCAACCTCTAGGATGTAGCCATTTTAATCGTCTCGGTAGCATTCTCAGCCTCCACCCACCCAAACCCCCCAGTCGGTAAGTGTTGACACATTGCCGATCCATAGAGATTGATAGCGTCCATATACATGATGTGGCTTGTCGATTGTTGTGGATTATAGCCAGCTATGTACAGGTTGTTTGCCTTGGCATAGCGCTTGCTGACCATCAACACGCCGCCCCTAAGTCCTTTCTCCATGAAGAGGTGCATGTCATAGTCAGTGAGAGCTCCAGTTCTACACCTGTCTTCATCCCACCTCAACCCTGGGTTTGTGTAATAGGGTGCTGGTTCTAGCTTGTACTGCTGAAGGCATATGGTGTGGAAGTTCTTAAAGACATCTGCAAGGAGCAGAGTGTCAGACTGCTGGTAGAGGTCATGATAGTCTCCTATTGTCTGGCAGCCGAACTGGACTGAGACAGCCTGTGCATGTTTGTAGTCGCTGTCAGATATGCCCTCGCCAGAGAGTTTACTGTATGGAGCACCTTGTGGTGGGAGAGAGGTCTCATTGAAACGGTTACACTCATCCATGTGCTCATAGAGGTGTTCACCATTGCATTACAGAGCAGGAGCTCATGTTTAGCAGTGCTAGGTTCATACTGCCTTGTAAGTGGAAACGTTATGGAACTAGCTACCAGCTTGTCAAGTGATGCTGGGAGGATCTTGGCCGAATCGATGAACCGCAGTGGATGGAGGCTGAAGGAGATGTACTTCTCCATATTGTTGGTGATGCAGCTAATCTGCTCTTCGGTTTGGAAGATGACCTGCATGATGAGGTGAGAATCATATGCACGCATGTTGTGGAACACGCCCGGGATGGTGGTGGTCTTAGGGTTGAGGCGAAGCTTTAGATTACACATATTGTGTGCTGCTCCCTGGTAGAGACCAGTGATGTAGCAGTGATCTCTGACACAGTCTCCATCTAATGGTATATCGCACACATGGCAACTGACATGCTGTTTTGTGAGCTCACCAGTCCTCTCTAGTCATCTCCATCAGCCTAGGGTGGGCGAGCACGGCCGTTATCTTCTCCTCTTATAGTGCCAACCGGGCCAGGAAGTGCTTAGCTGCATCTTCTCCTCGATACAGCACTGGTGGCTCACTGACACCGTCACAGCGGACCACAATGTATGAGAACCCACATATCTCGTAGTGTTGCGTTTTCTGTGCGCTGCTCTGATTCGACTCTGGCCCCTCAATCTTGGTTGCTAGGGCTTCAAAGTCGGCATAGATGATGCCTGCCACCTTGAGCTGCTTGTGGTTGTTGGTGAACTGCATCATTTTCCTGTCCTCTGTAGGCATTCTTATGAGCATTGGTCTGTCACTCTGGTTTGTGCTTGATGAAGTCTTCACGAGAATGACAGTGGTGACACCACTCGCAGAAGTGCTTTCTCCCTTTATATCGACTCATTGAGCAGGCGATTCAGGTCCTTAATCCAGGTATAGTGTTGCCTACCACCCTTCTCGATAAGCAGCAGAGTCGTCCTCGGAATGTCTGGATCAGCGTCACACAGCTGCAGTGGGTAGACACCCTTGTCATACCCGAATACATTAATGGCCAGGCCATTCTGCCACTCAACACGCTTAAGCTGGTGAAGAGGGGCTGGAGAGTCTACTCCGATGAAGTCAAGGGTGTGCCAGTGCCCTAAATACTTCGATGTCCGCTGGGGATTACTGTCTGCAGGATAAGCAGCAGCCAAGTGAGACCAGCGAAGGCAGTGGTCATCTTTGTTCTGGACATTAACCACGGCACGTTTTCGCCTAATCGAAGTGGGTAGGTCAATGTCGGACCCACCACATAGTTGATATCTGGCGATGTTGAGGTACAACGCATCAACCTGGTCGACTGCCGACCCAGACCCCTCGTGGGTGTAGTTATCAAGGCCTTGCAACATCTTGGCTTTGGCCTCCTTCACAGTCTCGCTAATATCGCTTGCCTTCAGGATGGCATGCTGCTTAGATCAGAACAGAGGATCTGTGGTGACCTCTTTCCCACCATTCTTCTCCTTGTGGAGGGTGATCTTGAGAGCAAGGCAGAACTTCACCCCCTTCAGGTTGAGGACCTCTTCCACCAACTTCCTCTCGATCATGTCCAGGTTTTATCTAGGAAAGCTGTTGGGTGTTTTCCCCCATATCCAGGAAGTTCCCATCCCCGCAAACAGTTCTGGATTGCATTTGGGACCTTCACAAATCCTGGGAGTATGTCTTCCTGGAATATAGCATCAAGAAGCCTGTCGAACTCCTCATCTGTGAACTTGGGTGGGTTTTCTAGCTCTGGGTGTGGCTTCTCTGAAGTGGTAGGTGGCTTCCTGCGTTGCTTCACTGCAGTGGTTGGTAGCGTCCTGTGTGGCTTCTCGGGAGTGGTTGGTAGCTTCCTGCATGGAGCTGGGGTTGGCTTCTCGGGAGTGGTTGGTAGCATCCTGCGTGGCTCTCGGAAAGGAAAGCGGGGGTTGGCTTCTCGGGAGTGGTTGGTAACTTCCTGGGTGGGGCTGGGGTTGGCTTCTCGGGAGTAGTTGGTAGCTTGCTGCATGGCTTCTCGGAAAGGAGAGCTGGGGTTGGCTTCTCGGGAGTGGTTGTTAGCTTCCTGCATGGCTTCTCGGAAAGGAGAGCTGGGGTTGGCTTCTCGGGAGTGCTTGGTAGCTTCCTGCATGGCTTCTCGGAAAGGAGTGCTAATGAGTACAGCTAATAAGCCCCTGCTGCAACAATCGCGACAAATTTTGGAGTACTTCATCAATGTTCATGTTATCACTGCAGACGTGTATATCTATCCAGTGGCTTTTCTCTAATAGGGGGATTTTGATGGTATCTCATGCTTGCGGAGCCCGGCCTGGGCAGACAGACTATATACAGACAGACAGACACAGAGAGACCACTAACCATACATATATAACACTACACAGACAGACATACCACTAAACAGACAGACATGCCACTAAACAGACAGACAGACAGAACGGACATACAGCAAGACAGACAGACAGACCGCATGACAGACATACATATAGACAGACGGACAGCATCATAGAAAGACAGACAGACCACTGACATTCAATCACTAGTGTGCTACGCTATAACACCACCAAGATGTCCTAGTTATAGTAGACGCACACTGACGATAATATTAGGTGTTTGGCTTGTCTATTCTGTCCTACATTCACGCGTACAATCTTCTTCTGTTGTGAAAAATGCGTCTGATTGTCTAGAAATAGGCTACTTGTCCAGAAATAGGTCATACTGTCAGCAACTAACCCTCCCTCCTGTAGCCGCCGATTCGCGGCTCCACCACCTCTGTTCTGACAGCTCACCTCCAACGCTCTCTTTGAATAGCCCACCTCCCTCCTGTAACCGCCGATCAGTCGGATCCGCGGCTCCCACCACCCTCTGTTTTGACAGCCCTATATGGCTACTACTGCGTAAGAAGGTAAACCGTCTTCATCATGAGAAATTAAAGCTGATGCGAAATGGTGTTGTTGATTGTCGAATAGTCGACTATGAGTAATATAGATATTAGTGGCTAAAATCAATGACCCGCCCAATACTACGTCACACTTGTTTTGCACGCGACAGTTTTTGATAGAAGGATAGATGAAAGATGTGAACCGCTTGCATTGTCTACAGTATAAATTATTCACAGCGTGTAGTCTGAAATCAGACAATATGTTGCCGGGTGTCAGATCACGGTATTGCAGCACACACCTTCCTACATAAAACTTTGCCATCAGAAATTGGGAAATAGAGAACCAACCGTATACCTGGTGTCGATCAACTACCCGGGTAACTGGCGCCAACAAATATACTTCAATGGATGAATTCAGTTTTAGCTACGCTCGGCCAATTTCTGACTAAGCTCCGCCCACGCTTTATCAGTGTTCCGATCGAGGGAACCCTAAATTCGCAGAATCCCAATATCACGGTAACTATCCAGGGCCCATGTTCCTGAAGCTCTTGTTATGTTACACTATTTTAAACCAATGGGTGTAGCGATATCGCTAGCTAACGATAGCTCCGGGATTATGGGCCCAGGTAAGCTGTTGAATATTTTGAAACTAATTTGATTGGGTGCTGTTTTAAAAAGTTTCAACAGAATATTTATTAAGTAGTAAAGTAAAGTAGTAAATAATTCGTACACATGACATATTTTAAAAAGTTCCTAACAGACTTAACTGAGGCATTTATTACGTATTTCATTGTGACGTCATCCTACACCCACGTGACGTAGTCCATTATGACGTCATGTACGTGCGTGACAGATTGGGTTCGCCGATTATCAGAGAACATATATTCGGTGACGTCAGTTGCTAGTTGCTTAGCACATGAGCCTCTTCAGCTACCATCTCCTTACCACAATACGCAGGCTGGCTGGACTTTGTGTCTTTACTTCAGCTTGTAACACATACTGACAGATGATTAATCTTATGTACATGTCTGAAGCTACAATGTGTATAACATTTGATAAATACCTCGCCATTAAGCATTTACCTCTTGGAATATCAGCGTCTCAGCTACAATAGTCATAGACAGGAAACTTGTTGATTTTCTTTGATCTAATTTGACTGGAACCTGCCGCTGCCACAGGCAGCAACAGCTCCCAGTCAAATTTCGTTAAAAATCTTCGACACAGTATACCTTACATTGGAACTAGTTTGCCATTTCTGGTCTGTGAGACCGAACAGGTTAATTGACGTCATCAGCCAAGATACACGTGAATGTACGCACCGCAGACTCTTACGATGATTGACAGATGTGTCAGAAACAAACATGCAAGTATGATAAATTTGTAGAGATGGTCTATGTATTTTCTCCCCACTCTCTAATTTGCGTTGTATACTATTATCCCAGTACTACATCTGTTGAGGCTGTTAACCTTCAAAGGTTTTATTATATCCATATTCTCATTCTATGTCTATGCCATCTCGCCTCTTTGTACATAAGCTGTTATGACAATATCTTTTCATATGAGATATGGAATATATTTCCACGCTAATATACTATCTTAACATCTTTTTAACTACACGTATCTAATGTTGTGGCTGTTAGAAAGTGTTCTCATCATGCCACTCCAGTTATCTTGACATTATTACCTGACGATCGTATATATCCGCTACACACATGATCAACTATTTACGAATTCCTCATTAGCATGAGAAGGGATGCTGAGAGAAACACTATTGAGTCGACTGATTTGTGTACATACCATACATGTTCATAAATAAATCACATAGCCTAGTATTTCAAGCAAGGTTCCAGCTTGACAAAGTCAGAAATGATACAGCGCAATTTTTCTGTGTTTTATCTGCTTAGCCCGATCCCCACCTTATCCCCACCTTATCCCCCTGTCCATTTGGGCTAAGCTCCGACCACGTTTTACGCGTTATGGAATCAATTTATATACTTTGAATCCTGACATCACAAAATCCAATTTTCACGGTAGGCCCTACCTATACAGGGAACCTGTTGAATATTTTGTAACTAATTTGACTGGGTGCTGTGGCTGCCTATGGCATCCACAGCGCCCAGTCAAATTTGTTGGAAAATATTCAATAGGATGTTTATTAAATAGTACATCCGTCAAAGACATACACTTCGTGTAGCATTATGCATTATGATTGTAACAGCCTACAGGTGGCGCAATCGTTCATGACGTCATATACCTGAGTGACAGATCGGGTTTCTCCATTCTAGTATCAGTGCGTTACGGATCACTCTACTGGTCACCAGTCCGTAATATAAAATCTTGATGTTGATCATCTTTTGTTATTGTGCTCTGATGTTTGCTTAGCATTGATTAATTTATCTAGTATTTCAAATTTAACTGAATGCAATTTTACTATGATGAGAAATGCATTCGTATGGTATTGCATATTCTAACTTATTTTTTGGTTATTTGCTCGAATACATAACAACCGAGATGGGATCGTGCATAATCTTAATACAGAATCTTATTTTCTGTTTGGAATCCAGTTATCACTATGGTGCAGATGGCGAAGGCTTGTACTGTTATGGAAGGACTGTGTGTACGGTTAAGTGTGGCAAAAGACAGTAAAGTGGGTGCTTCAGCAGCAGTGCGTGTCTCTTGTCTCCTGTTCGTATTCTGATCGCCTACTATGTACATAAATTCAATCTGCCATTAGTAAATATGTACTCTCCTACAAAAACATATGCCGATAATATTCAGAATCGGAATGGCTTAGCATCTTACGTGCACGAGGGATGGTGTAGTTCGGATCGACCGGTCGGATACTGACCGTACCAACTGAGCTGGGTACGCGCTGCCCGTCCTGGATTCGTTTCCTGAACACGCCCCTCTGGGTAGAGCCATAAGCGTATATAGGCCTATGGGAGAGATAGCGTGTCGAAAAACGACTAAGTTCGTTAAAGCGCATGATACGCATGCGCACGCCGAGACGCTGTTTGTATGGAGCGCGTAGTTACGACCTAGATAGGATGGCACTTTTAGTGTACCGAGATCTTACCCTGTAATCATTATTGATTGCATGTTCCCTTTAAATCTGGGATTAATCAAGAGCAGAATTCAACGGGCTTTTCGAATCTGTAAACCATTTCAAAATCGGTTGAGAAATGGCTGAGTTATCCAGGGAAAATTCTTCATGATTATCTTCAAAATATTGCCGTGACGTCATAACCACGTGGACGCAAAACTTCCGAATGTTCTAGAACGTTCGACTGCGCTATATTAGCCACGCGCTGATTGGCTGTTGTTCGAACGATGATTGGATGGAGCCTGCGCCTGTGACGTCACGAGGAGTATAAAAGGAGACGCGATCCAGTGATCGAGAGTATCCTCGGTCAGGGGCCGAACAGGTTGGATCTGTACCAGCTACTAATAAGCGCGACAGACAATACGCGTCTTCCTTCGCTATGTATCGGGTTTTTATCCCGTAGCGTGCAGTTCTCCAACCCACCACACTAAAACAATTTTGTAACTCCCCATTTACGGGAGTAATTTGGAACTTCTGATAATTGTTCACGAATATTAACATCTTGTTCGGGACACAAATTTGCGGTGAGGCCTCTATGGCCTGAATATGTGAGCCTACAGATGTAGAGGCAAGATGATCTTTGATGGATGTCTCGCCGGATGCTGCCGGCCATGCCTAAAAGTGGTATTTCAATCGCCGCCACACTAATATCGTGTAGGTTCTTTCGACTTTCGACCGCAGCAAGTAAATTCTGCCAGGTGTGTCTTCAGAGCTGGCTGATGTACCCAGCACTGTGAAGTTTTGTTTTGTATCTTCGTTTGCCTCTGACAACCCCCGCTTTTGACCGGGTTGTTTAGACCTATCCATGCCATTGGTGTACGGGAACTTTCTTCACCACGTAGTACTATCGTATCTTTTGCTGACTGCCCGTTAGACATTCTATTAGGCCTACAGCACTGAGTGATGTATGCCTTCCGCCATCAGTGTTCTTGCGGGAGTCTTGTTTGCGGAAAACAGCTTGCGGGAACCAACCTGCAGGAACTTTCCAGCTTCCAGAGAATGCATCATTCCACGTCGACTACGGATTGGCGTATCATTTTCAGTAACACTGTAGCCTAACTTGGGAATGACTACCAAGTATTCAAGTAACTATACTTGAAAGTTTAATTATTTCTATATATAGGGTTTTGTTAATTATATTATCCGTAAGAATGGTCCCGATGATTAAAAGGAACCGTAAGGGTCTTAGGACCGCTAGCTATAATTTCTGTATTTGTTGATAATTATTCTCATTTTCCTCAATGTGTTGCTAACCGCACTATAGTATGTTCGTTAACCTGTACTGTTATATATATATATATATCTTGATCATTTGACACCGTATTGATTGTTCTGGTTAGATTATGTATATATATGGCCAGTGGCCATCCGTTCATATGTTTTGATTATTCATAGAAAACATAGAACTGCAGTGCACGTAGGAAACACTATACAGCAACACTTATATATGCAGCACTTTCTCCCGCCACCAACAATTTTTCACTGAGGTCGCTGTCCGTGCTATAACTCTGTTCAGCCCGGCATACTACCGACTAAACCTTTTCTATTCAGCTCAATAGGATAGGTTCAAAATGATTAGAAACACTTTCTTCATTACATACTGTGTAATATACTCTTCTCTTCCGGTAGTGCAATAATCTATCCCGCACTCTGGTAAGACTCGTAAGACTCATAAGTACGATTTTGTCTCTCTTCGTGCTCCACACAGCCTTGTGGCTTCTTAATTGTTTGGATGTCCCTATCTGCATCATGGGCTGATCCGAATCCGGGAAACTAATGGGGTTTCCGAGCCGTGATGGCCAGGGTGCGGTATCACACACATTCCCGTGTATCTTTGGATACTTAGTAGTTAGCACTTTAAGCCAATGTAGGAAAGCACTGTGAACATATGTATTAATTATTATTTTATTTACTGACAATCCTCCCGCACCACAGTGCAAAACTGGCAACTTGTATATAAACCTAATGACAGGTAAAACGGTTAGTTCCATAGGACCCGGTGACGGGCGAGATACGTATTCCTACCGAATTCCATTAAAATGTCTGGGCATGATATTTAGATCTGCCACACCATTGTGGAAAGGACATTTACGGTGGGTATTCGTCTCTCTTACCCCCACCATAACGATAAGAGAAATGGTCTAATAATGCTTTCGTGAAATGTAACCTATGTCTTGTCACGTTTTATGTGGTTACGGGGCGGGATGTTCGGATTTGTATCCAGTTCGCAGATCCTGCTACATAACATGTATGAGCGCTGTCTCTAGTATTGATCTCTTGGCACATCTGTTCTCCGTGACAGCCATGTCTAATAGCTAGGTAGATATCAGCCAGTTGCGGCCTAAAATAATTCTTCTTCTGAAACAACTAAAAGGAATTAAGCAAAGCAGAAGGCCCGCAGAAATAAAGCGGCAACTACTAATACAGCAAACAAAGAATTACATGAGACGGTAACAAGGGGATCCATCGGGAATCTCCTGTCCCATCTTCACGTAAAACAGTACGCACCCCTATAGTCCTAATCTCACTAGGTATGGTCTGTTCTTTCTAAAGCATTTTTGATTGAAATATTAGAGTAGGCCCAATTTTGCCCCTCTCGCAAGGATTCAGTGACGATGGTCCACGCCAGGATAATACTCCTCACCCAAAACTTGCACCAGGAGTAGTGCCCGCGTGAGGCACATCACTTTTCGTCCGAGATAACCTTCTTCCTTTCAGCTTAGAGGTATAATAACTTATATTAAGCTAAATAGTTAAGTCTCATGTACGGGAGCCTCCCTTGCGGGGATACCTCTGCGGACCTACGAGTCTGTGTAGTACCTCCGGGAGCCCCATGTTTAAAAGTTCATCTACCTGTCTCTATGTCTCATATTTTCGTATGCTCTTACTGTAGTGTTATCTAGCATATTCATGATTGTTTAGGTAAACTCATTGTCTAGACTTATATTTTTAGGTCACCAAATCAAATCTTGTAAGTCCATAGATCACGAAATTGCTATGGACAGGCATACTGGTGACACAAACTCGTGGGATTAGACAGTTGTGTTTAATGTTCGCGACGATGGTCACACGGCCCCACCAGAACGATTTGAGTTTCACCGGCCTTAGGAGCCAGTTTTTGTTTCCCGCAGGGCAGTCTCGTACAAGGTCCGTCACTCCGAGACCGGATGCTAACCAGCGTCATCACTCGTCGTGCACTTGCGGTGCAGCGAGTCGACATACTACACCGGAATGGCCCGACACTACCCGGCGAGCTACAATTGTTTATTACAGCATGGCACAAGTTTGTTTCTGGGTTTTTTCGGCTTCTGTAATACTGCGTTTTAGGGTCCAATATTGGCATATATGCAACACGGAGGGAACAGTAGCGCAAGATAGTTCAAGATACGTTTAGTAGCGGTCATTGAGTTTGGTTCTAAAAACACCAACAGATTTAGAAGTGACGAGTCTCTTTTCCAGGCGGTTCGATTCAAGGACATCGAGAATGAATTTTCAAATTGGTCAGTATTTGAGTGTGGTACATTAAACCTCATTGAATTATTATAAAGAGATTCTTCAACGATGTTTTAATGGCGAAGTTGACTTGGAAGCTCTGGCATGTCTTCTACATGTGCGTATTGCTGCCAGAAACTTTGAATGTGTCATCGCTGGTACTGACTGGCCCCTCAATGACTTTGTATAAGGAGCCTAGTCGCATCTGTTAAAGATGGAAGCGTTAATTCATGTAGCATACGTGTGACACGGCGTGGTTGCCTGGAGCGATAGTCGTTCATGATAAATATGTCTACCTGATGCTGGGTACGTTCTAGACAGTCGATGTATTGCTTGATGTGGGGGTCCTCCACAACTGCTCCGTATTCACTCATTGGAACGTATTTAATTTGTATTTCAGCTCATTCCTAGACACATTTACATTTTCCATGGTTGCTATGATGTATTTTGTCGGATATTCTCAGATTGTGTCTGGAAAAGGCTTGGACGCCGTGGCCTTGACTGGCCGAGTATGTGTTATAAGTATGCACTATGACTGGCCGAGTATGTACTAAAATTGTGCACCATGACGGGTCGAGAAGAAATTCTATCTTTATGACCGAAAGGCCCCGACCGTTGAGGTATCCCTAGATTTATGCTGTATTATGGCTTTAGACTCCCCGTCGCAACAGTATAGGGCCAATATTTCATCAGGGACGGAATAACAAATCATTCTTGATCTTACATCGGGATGTTTGGTTTATTGGGAACAGGCCCATGGGGTGGTGTGAACCATGTCTTAGCCGCCTGACTGCTGAGATTTTCAGACGACATATTGCAGTTGTTATACCTTTGGACCTGCTAAATATTTTGAAAACAATTTCACTGAAAGTTGTTGCTGGACCAGCCACCAACAACGTTCTGTTTCCAAAATATCCAGCAAGTCAAGAGTTTTTGCTCATATAAATTATTGTCTGGTGGCTTACAGCGTGGAGACGGTTAACAGACGAACTCATCGAGCAATAATATGTCAATAAAGCATGCGATGCTGCAAAACATGACACTCGGCATGGAAAAAGCAAAGTTCTGATAATAAAAATATGATTCATTAAACATGTGATCGCTCTAGTATCTTCAGGGAAAACATGGGTCCTTAGCTCTGGGCTTTATTCATAATAGAGTGAGATCCGATCTGGCACGCAATCATCTGACTTCATGATAAAATTAAACAATCAAATGAGATCCGACACACACGTGGCAATTGTCTGAAAGTAAGCGTCTGATTTGTATGTCTTTGGTGAATTCACAGTTTAAGCAACCTGTTATTGGATATTTTGAAATTAATTATACTGGGGATTGTTGCTGCCGTGTGAGATTAGTTCCAAAATATGCAACAGCTTAGAGGTAACGTTATCGTAGAATTCACATTCTGGCAGTCCAAAGCAATTCAAACGTGCCTACACAATGACCGAAGTTTAGCTCAACATACACTCCGCTGACAGAGCAATTCAGGTCTCAAAGACAGATATGGATTCTTAATTTGTGTCACTTGCCAGTTGCTTGGTAGAGGTTTTCTCTTTTTGCCTCTAACTACCTAGATCCTGCTCAGAGAAATTGCAAAGATATATACGTCTTTACCTTGAAAATTTGAAAGCCAGTACTATATGTCTAAAATGCATGGAGTCCCTTTAGTACGAACTTATTCAAAGTACGTTCTATGTACATTCTATGTAGAAGAGGTGGTTGGTGGTTGGGGTTTGTGCTTGAATCATGTGTTATGCGGTTTAACTGTATGCAAATGAAATTAGCTGTCTGGACATGGTGTTCAGGGTGTTATATTCGTGTATAAAGGAAGACATTTAAAAAATATTAATTGGTTTAAAAATTGAGTGAACAAAACGAATTTAAATGTTAAGAATTGAATAATTTACAACCCTCTTCTTCCCTTTCGCTTTTCCCCATTAAAAATATTTTTGCCCCCAGTCTTACCAAAGCTGTAATATGTTTCCGAAGTCATACATCATTGCAAAGCTCATCCATTTTTCTAAACATTTGTACAGAAGTTTTTGTTTGTCTTTATTAATTTGTAAAGATAATTATAACTTTGAAATACACCGTTTTGGCCGCTTGATTTACTAAATTTAGGGACAATTGTGTATTTTATATATGCAATGGACTGAATGAAAATGAAAATCTTACAAAAATAAAAAGAAACTAATACATAAAGGTTTAGAAAATTGGATGAACTTTCCAATGGTGTATGACTTCCATAATAGTGTGGTGGTAATTTATCATAGGAACGCTTTAAAATACGGTGTCTTTTAGCCCGACAGTAACTCAATGCAGGCAAGCTGCTGACTGATCATTTTACCAGCCAGCAAACACGCTCTGAGCGTTGATTTAGGGCAGTCCCTGCGTATTGACGTCACTCTGAGAAAGGTGTATTGAACAGATTGTGTTTGGCACAGGTGAGATTCTGCCACATGTGCAATGAACATTCGCGTTAAGCGTATAAATGCTATTGATGTCCAGGCAAAGATAAAAAGGTTCTCCTCACATTGTGTTGGAGTGTGTACTTGTTTCGCGTCAATCTTATTGACCCTAGATGTATCAATTGGGTCCTAAGACATAGCCTTTCTGAATTCCAGATGTAACAGCCACATATGTACACTAGGCTCCGTTAATTGAAGCAGTATGTGGGGTAGCGTTGGGTGGGGGTGTACTCATCATCAATGTAAGCCCTTGTCGAATTTTAGTGACTATTTATCACCGTTGTCCTTCCTTTATGTGCATGGTATAATCTTTCGCAGATGTTCTCTGCCAATGGTGGAACAGGTTTAATGCTGGATCTGCATGCTGTTAACTAAGCTGTGCTACCATATTCCAAGTTAGACAAATTTAGGATCAATAAACTTTCTTCAAACCTTTGTGGCTGACTCCCCATTGTGTTCCAGCTGGATCCACCATTACGTCTACCATTAGTTTGGCCCTGTCCTGGTTATTCTCTAGGTACAACATCCGCCTTCATATTTTATCTATGGCCACGCCAAATTAAGACGGAATGGACCTTTCCATTTTTAGCTATGCCCCGCCCACCACTAGCTAAGCTCCGCCCACACCTCGCCGTGTTTGGATTGATCGATCCCCGAATGCCATAGCTATCAATTTCCTGAAAACTATACAGGGAAGCTGTTGAATATTTTGTAACTAATTATACCTGGTGCTGTTGCTGCCATCAGCAACCGCGCCCAGTCAAATTAGTTTCAAAATATTCAACAGAATATTTATTAAATAGTAAAAGCAAACAATTTGTACAACAGCCCATAGACCGTCATCAAATATGCGTTCGTGACGTACTTATCGACGTCATTCATTATGATGTAATTGTACACACCACGCAGTTCATTGTGACGTCATATGATGGGTGGGTACTCTGGAAAGGTGAATTAGCTCAACTGGCACCTCATGCTGATTAATGCTAACTTTGACATTACGGCTTGTGCCGACACACTGAGGATTGTGAAGGTTGTTTTCTTCTACTTGACAAGCCATTTTTTATCCACTCCTCTAGCAACTTCAATGCGTCATTTATTTATACACACAATTGTGTACTGATAATATACTCATCAGAGTGCCATAGTACTACGTCATCTGCATAGATCACTGCCCTCACCTTTTTGGGAAATTCCTGAGCAATGTTGTGTATATGTAGATAAGGAATACTGTAAAAGAAAGGCCATTTCTTTGTGGATCGCCCAAACCGCATACGGTTCATTTCCTACAATGACTTCCTTGAACTTGGGCCTAGGCTTTTCGATTTTAGAAGTAGTTCTCTATCAATATGAGCAGGTTCTTTGCTACACGTGCTATCTTCAGTTTTCGCGTCGGCCCTTGCTTCTATGCATGTATCTAAATTCATCAATGGTATTTGCATGTGATCAAAAAATCTAGGGTGTACCTCTTGGCTATTAATCATCAATGAAACTAGCCTGTTCTGAATAAGCGCCTCTGTCTTTCTAGGAACTATTTCAGTGTTGTGTTCACCGTCCTCTCCATTATTTTTCTGGTGTAGCTGAAACGACTGATGGGATGGTAACTATTAAATGCGATTTTCTCTCTTCCTTTCTTGCGGTTTGGAATTACCGTGGCTTCATTGTAATGTCTGTATTTTACATCCAGCCATGAGAAACAGTTTAGATCGTCCACCTTGTGTTGGAAGCTAAGATAAGCTTTGTGTTTGTCCTAGAGGCATGGTGCTTTTTATATAATTGGCGACTGGGTATATACGAATTTTAGCGCTTTGGGATTCTGACAGTCTTCAGGATACCTACACCGATCTCGTAAATGACAATTATTCCGCACTACTACTGAAGTCAATGGTCTGATCATTTTATTTCAGTTTCATTATTCGGCGTGTCTGTAAACGAGCAGTTCATTCAATATGGCTATAATTGACATAGATTACTTCTCTGTGGAATTGAGTCATAAATACATTAGTGAGATTACTTTTATAACCGACATTGATTGCCTTCTAATCTCACAGCCCAACAAAATCTTTTTTATTCCCAAACGTTAAATGCTAGGATCTTCATAGTAGATAATCCGGATCGCCTTCGACGGTGCCTTCAACGGTAAGGAAGGTAACGAATGTGATCTTCGATTCCAAGATATAAATCGCGTTTCATAGACCAGAAGTAAGTTTTCGTTAAATTCTCACCTTTCATTATTCACCAGATATACTATCACACTATATTCTTGATTAGAGGCGGTTCATCTTATTAGCATTCATCAAAATATGTTCATATTGGACTTATTCGATCTTCTTTCCATGCCTTTGGCAAGGCGGATAACGTGGTTGCTCATTAACGATAGCTAAATAACGTCATAACAATGGAATCATCTGGATGACAAACTGGACCCACAGCGTTGTTTTCTTTGACCTCTCACATACTACTTCAGTTAACTGAACATATGAGGCTGTTACATCTGGAATTCAGAGAGGTTATGCTTTAGGATCCAACCAATACTTCTCGAATAAATAAAATTGACGTGACATAAGTGCACACTCCAACACACACTGGGAGGATATCCTATCATGACTGTAACCTTCTATCCTTGCCTGAGCATCAATATCAGTTATGCGCTTAAGTCCAATGTGCATTGAACATGTAGCAGAATCTCAGTTGTGACAAACACAATCGTGTCAATACACTGTTCCCATATTGACGACAATACGCACGGACTGTCCTAAATCAACGCTCAGGGACTGTATTCATAAAAATCCTTACTTTAAGCATACTTAAAGTTTACGTACTATACTTAACTCAGTAACACACCTAAGTCGGGATTCATAAAAGGTCCACACAGCGTTTGCTGTCTGGTAAATTGATCAGCCATCAACTTGCCTGCATTACGTTAGTATTGCATGAAAATACACTGCATTCTTTGGAGTTCCTATGATAAACTACTACCACAATATTATTGAAGCCATACACCATCGGAAAGTTCATCAAATTTTCTAAAACATTTATGTATTAGTTGTACAAAATTAGTTGTTTAGAAAATTGGATGAGCTTTCCAATGACGTATGACTTCTATAATGTTATGATCCTATGATGTATTGTGGGAAGGTATATTCCAACTAGATTGCTTGGTCGATGACGTGTCATCACAAATCCCCACGTTCACCACTTTGATCTTTTGACTCGCCACAACCGAAGCCCGGGTTCATGATCTTTTGACCCCGACCCCAGGGTGCGGAACACAATTTTAAATGTGATCATACACTCCACATTGATATGGGTAAATTACATACCATATTTATGTTGAATTCCATAAAACCGTTTCGGAGAAGTTGTATTACAATTAATTTCTTGACCTTTTGCTCCCATTTCCCACCCAAAGGTGCGGCCAACTGTAAATGTACTCATCCACTCCACATTGATATAGGTAACTCACATACCAGATTTGGTTGAATTCTGTCCAATGGTTTCGGAGGAGTTACATTACAATCAATTTTATAACCATTTGACCCCCATCCAGCACCCACCCTGGGTGCTGGGCCAAATTTATATGTACTCAGGCACTCCACATTAGTATGGGTAACTCATAGAGCAAATTTGGTTGAATTCTTTCCAACGGTATCGGAGGAGCTGCGTTACAATCAATTTCTGCACGTGAAAATTTTACCCTTTGACTCCTCCCCGCTCACTGGTGGCGGAGCCGAATGTAAATTGGATCGTGCCCTCCACACATATCAAATGTCATTGAATTCCATCTAATGGTTTCGGAGGAGTTAGGTTACAAGTGATTTGACCTTTTGATCCCTTTTGTCTACGTGTTAATCAACCTTAAAACTGTTTTCAATGTGTCACATGTGGTATTGATTTATAGATATCTCATCTCCTGTCTCCTGTTCTTCCATCGTATCTTCGTATCGAGATGTTCTGCACTTTATATATGTATCATTTATTGTAAGAATCGAACCGAGTCATACAGATGTGGAACAGGGTCCCTGAAAGTGTCATCATGCTTCAGACTATCTAGAGCCTTACGAAGAGACACTTGCTGCACCGGCCTCCTCCTGCAGAATATTTCGAAATGTAGATGCTCTCAAATGCATGTGTAGCTCGGTAAAGATGGCCCATCAGTTGGTTGTTAAATTACTCAATTTTTAAACATTTAATTTGTCCATGTTCACCCAATTTTTAGCCAATCAAGGCAGTCTCTCCCTTTATACACGAATGCGGTACTCTGACCATCATGTCCAGACAGCAATGTTCATCTGTAGACAGTGGAAATGTATAAAACACTATGGCCAATGGCGGAAACAGCTCCCTGTAAGATTAATTGCTAAATGCTCAATAGCAGGATGATTAAATTGTGAATTCACCAAAGACATATAAATCAGACGCTTACTGTTAGACAGTTTCCACGAAGTCAGATGCTTGCGTAACAGATCGGATCTCAATCTGTTATGAATAAGGCCCAGCGCTAAGGAAGCATGTTTTCCCTGAAGATGCTAGAGCAATCACATGTTTTAATGAATCATATTTTTATTATCAGAACTTTGCTTTTTCTATGGCGAGTGACATGTTTTACAGCATCGTTTGGTTTATATACATATTATTGCAACATGAGCGCGTTTGTTAACTGTCTCCGTGCTGCAAGCCACCAGATAATAATTTCAATGAGCAAAATCTCTTGACTTGCTGAATATTTCAAAAACAATTTGACTGAAAGTTGTTGGTGGCTTAGCCACCAACAACTTTCAGTCAAATTTTTCAAAATATTTAACAGGTCCAAATATATAACAACTGGAATATGACGTCTGTAAAATTTCAGCAATCAGACGGTTAAGACATGTTTCCCACCACCCCCGTGGTCCTGTTCCAATTACAACAAACACTACGATGTGAGATCAAGAATGATTTGTTATTCTGTCTCTGATGAAATATTGACCCTGTACTGTGGCGATGGGGACTCAAAAGCCATAACGGCAGCATAAATCTATGGATGAATCGACGGTTGGGGGTTTTCGGTCGTAAAAATACAATTTTAGCACAGACATGGCCAGTCATGGTGGACAATTTTAGCGCGTCAAGGCCACACCGTCCAAGTTGCCCATTGCTTCCAGACATAAACTGCGAATAACCGACAATATACATTTCTAGCAATCATGTAAAAATGTAAATATGTCCATAAACCAGTTGAAATACGAACTGAATAATACCAATAATGAAATACGAAGCGGGTGGGACCCCCCCCCCCACCCCCATGAAGCAACACATCGACCGTTTAGAACGAATCCAGCATTGGGCAGCCAGGTTTATCACGAATAAGTATAGCTCCTGGCAACCGGGCTGTGTCAGACATATGCTACATGAATTAAAACTTACATCGATACAAGGTCATCGTAAACAGATGCGACTAGGCTTCTTACGCAAAGTCATTGGGGGGTCAATATCAACGATGTCACCTTCACAATTCCGTGTACAAGTACAGGTTGAACACATGCCAGAGCTTCCACAAGATACCAAGCCAACTTTGCCAATGAAAATATCGTAAAAAATCGGTTTATAATAATTCAATGTGTTTTAAAGAACCACACTCAAATACTGACCAGTTTAGAAATTCATTCTTTTTTAGAAGTATCCTTGAATAGAACCACCTGGAAGAGGGGCTCGTCACTTCTAAACTCAATGACTGCTACTAAACGTATTTTGAATTGTCTTGCGCTACTGTTCCTTCCGTTGCATATATGCCAATATTGCATCATTCATCGTAATGCTACAGAAGTAGAAAAAACTGAAACAGAACTGGCCATTGTGCCGTATTGTAGTAAACAATTCCTCAAGCCAAGCACGTAAGATGCTAAGGAATTCAGATTCCGAATATTATCTGCATATGACACTACAGGACAGTACATATTTACTAATCGCAGATGGAATTTATGTACATAGTAAGCGATCAGAATAAGGAACAGGAGACAGGAGACAAACGCGGCTGCTGAAGCATCCACTTTACCGTCTTTAGTCACCACTAACCGTACACACAGTTCTTCCATGACCGTACACGCCTTCGCCATCTGCAATATAGCGCTTGATAACTGGATTTGAAATAGAAAATAAGATTCGGTATTAAAATTATGCGTAATCCCATCTCGTCGAGAGAATAACCAAACACTTAGTTAGAATAAGTAGGTCTAATGCAATATAAATACATCTTATAGGCAGCCACAGCAGCCAGGGGAATTAGTTGGAAAATATTCGCATATATGTAATCAAAGTATATAAATTGATTCCAAACACGTAAAGAGTGGGCGTAGCTTATCTAGAAATGGACGGGTCGTGGCTAAAAGCGGATCCGGCTATTGATCGCCACATAGCGTGGTAGGACCATGGATGCGTGAAGCGTATAAAACGGATGAATTGTGCTGTACCATTTCTGACTTGTCAAGTCGGGAGAACCTTGCTTGAAATGCTTGGTTTTGTGATTTATTTATTAACATGTATGGTACGTGCACAAATCGTCAACTCCACAGTGTTTCTCTCAGCAACCCCTCCCATGCTAATGAGTAATGGGTAAATACTTGATCATGTGTATAGCAGATATATTGTGGTCAGGTAATAATTTCAAAATGACGGAAGTGGAATGACGGGGAATATAGATACAACAGGTTCATGTCTGCATAAGCACATTCTAACAACCACAGCATGAGATACTTGTAGTTAAATAAGATGTAAGATAGTATATTAGCGTGGAAACATATTGCATATGAAAAGATACTGTAATAACGGTGTACGTACAAAGAGGCGAGGTGGAATAGAAATAGTATGAGAATATGGATATATTAAAACATTAAACGGGTAGCAGCTTCAACAGATGTAGTAATGGGATAAAAGAATACAACGCAAATTAGAGAGCAAGGTGAAAATACATAGAAAATCTCTGCAAATTTATCGTACTTGCATGTTTGTTTCTGACACATCTGTCAATCATCGTAAGAGTCTGCAGCGTGTACATTCACGCGTATCTTGGCCTGTGACGTCAATTAACCCTTTCGCTCTTTGAAACCAGAAATGTTAAACTAGTTCTGATGGAAGGTATATTGTGTCGAACATTTTAACATAATTTGCCTGGCAGCTGTTGCTGTGTGGCAGCAGCAGGTTCCAATCAGATTTGTTTATGGAAAATTCAACAAGTTTCCTGCATATGCGTATTGTAGCTGAGACATTGATATTCCAAGAGTTAAATGCTTAATGGTGAAGCATTTATCAAATGTTATACACATTGTAGCTTCAGACATGTAAATAAGATTAATCCTCTGTCAGTATGTTACAAACTGAAGTACACACGCACGCACGCACGCACGCACGCGCACGCGCGCGCGCGCACGCACGCACGCACGCACGCACGCACGCACGCACGCACGCACGCACGCACGCACGCACACGCACACGCACACGCACACGCACACGCACACGCACACGCACACACACGGCCACGCCAACCTGTGTATTGTGATCAGGAGATGGTAGCTGAAGATTCTCATGTGCTAAGCAACTACCAACTGACATCACATAATAGATTTTCTCTGATAATTGATGAATCCAATCTGTCGGCCACGTACATGACGTCATAATGAACTACGTCATGTGTCGGATGACGTTGCAATGAAATACGTAATAACTGTCGTCGCTATGTCTGTCAGGAACTTTTTAAAATACGTCATATGTACGAATTGTTAGTACTTACCTTAGTACTTAACAACCATTCTGTTGAATGTTTTAAAACTAATTTGCTTGGACGCGGTTACTGGCATAGGGCAGCAACAACACACAGTCAAATTTGTTTCGATATATTCAACAGCTTGCACACCTTGATATTGGGATTCTGGGAATTCATGGTTCGTGCGATCCAAACACCGGTAAAGCTAGAAATGGGAGGAGCGTAGCTAAAACAGGATTCATCCATTGAAGTAGGAGACCTTTATTTGTTTACACCCGTTACCTGGGTAGTTGTTCAACTCCAGGTATACGGATGCGTAACAAAGTTTTATGTAGGAAGGTGCATGTTACAATACCGTGTTCTTTTAGGATTCTTGACACCCCCGGAACATATTGTCTGATTTCAGACTACACCCTGTGAATAATTTATACTGTAGACAATGTAAGCGATTCTCATCTTTCAACTATCCTTCTATCACTAACTGCCGCGTGCAAAACAAGTGTGACATAATGTTGGCCGGGTCATTGATTTTAGCCACTATGAGATAAGGGAACTACCCATAAATCATGCAAGGGCTATACTTTGTTTTGTTTGAAGACCTAATTGAAGTTGACTTATACCATGTTTCAGATACATTGGCGCCAATATATTAATCTATAATTGTAGATGAATATCGCCAACTTGGAATAATGACTAGATCTCTATGTATATAGCGATACTGGTAAATAGATAAACGTATGTAAATATACAGGGTTGTAATTATTTCTGAAGAAATACTTTAGATACGAAAACGCCCGATCCATCAGTAGTGATACAGTATCACACTAGCTGCGCCGGGAACCTCCCTCGATGGAGAGTAGTAACCCAGTGGGTTTGGGGTGTGCTGGGGGTAGGGTGGGGTAGGGGGTTGGGATGAGGGGTTGTGGATGGGTGTTCCATAACTTATTGTTCTGCTCATTTCGCTGAATGGAAGTATCCAGTTTTAGCTAGAGGCCGCCCATCTCTAGATTTGCCCGTGTTGGGATTAATCGATCCGGGCACTCTCTGAAAATCAACTTCCAGAAAACTATACATTCAAGCTGTTGAATATTTTGATTCTAATTTGACTATGGCAGCAACAGCACCCAGTCAAATTGGTTTCATAATATTCAATATAATGTTTATTAAATAGTAAAGACATGCAATTCGTACAACTTGACGGGCTAGTAAGCGTTTATGATGGACTAAATCACATCATTCACGGCGTAATTGATTATGACGTCAACCCACACGTGACGTTGTTTTTGTCTTATAACTCCATTGTAATAAACACCAATATGAGTCACAGTAGATATGTGCTCCTTACAACATTGAAGTCACAGTAGCTTATTATCAAAACTTTCATGCGGACCAGCTATTTACCCGTTCTTGTCGAAGAGGGCACAAACCGGCCAGTACATTGGTCTTGGGGATTTTCCATTTGTAGGTCAAGAGATTATTTTTGAAATATTACCACTGGAATGACTGACTCGCTAACCGAGCCAGTCATTCCAGTGGTATATTTAAATGAAATAGACTTATCTTAGCCATCAAATTGACATTGAATAAGCCATTTTATTATGATTTCTTTTTACGAAATTTATTAATTAAAGTGTTAAGAAGCTTCAGGAACATTGAGTGGTCATATAGCTGCTTACTGTTCCTAGCGGATATCTAGCGGATCGTTTCTAATGACTTTTGCCTTCAGTTAGAAGACATGGAAGCAGTTGGTCATGCACTGTACAGACTTGACATACATCTCATCTAATTTTAACATTAATTAATGTAATAACGGCAAATATATTGATCTATGCATATTATTACTTTATTAACATTGATATAATATTTCACACCAAAAATTTGTTGCTGCCTATGTGATTCTCAACATGGACGCACTCCTCCGTTAGTGAGATGCTGTAACATTATGTAAACTATGTTGCAGCAAAATTAGATGGATTAGTAACATGTCAATAGATCTAATTGCAGCCTGAGTTTTAATCCTTTTAAACAACGAATCAGAACATATCACAGACAGAGTGGAACACATGATGATATTTTGATGAAGCCAGTATAAACTCAAGATTCAGGCATTTAAGTTAAGCGTATATAGGTCTACCACCCGAGCATCATTATGTTAGAAATTTGGATGGGGAACGGAAAGAAAAAATATTAACTCAGAGAGCACGCACGCGCGCGCACACGACCGAACGAACGCGCGCAACCACACACATTTGCGCAGGCACGCGCGCATGCACGTACATACGCACGCAAAAAGCTTGGACAGATTTCTAAGCAGGTCATGATGAACTGCTGGACTTTGTAGCTTTGCATTGTTACCAGTGTCAGCACAGAGGCATGCCGCCTTGGAATCGATAAGCGCACAACTCGCGCACATACATAACTTTCGTTTAATCTACAAAGAACCTATGTATCATTACTGTATTCTGCGGCTGTAGTAGTAGAAATATCCAACAGCTGCAAGCACTCCTTCTTCGCTTTTGCCCACCGCGTCTTTTCCTCAGCCAGAATCGTTAGCTTCCTCAGGTCCATTCTTGACTTGAGTGTACCGAGTCCCGCTTTCTTGAGGTCACCTCGTAGCACGCTTAACAGATTTATGCGATGGCGTCCTCTCCTGGCTTTGTGTTTGCTGGCTCTCAAATGGGTGCGAATGCCATGGCTCTCTGTGCTGGTGTGTTCCCTGGCATCATTAGCACATGTCCAAACATGGGCCATCGTTGCTTGGCGACCTTTGCGCAGAACAGCGATGTATTTCACATCTTGCATAGTGCATCATTGTATATTGTGCTGTCTGGCCATCGATGCCCAGTGATGGTGAGTAGGTGCTTGCGATGGCAGGCATCAAGTTTGTCTAGATCTGCCTTTGGCGTTGCCCAGCTGTTACGGCTATATAGTATCAAGAATACGCAGGTTGCATTGTATAAACGTAGTCTTTTTATCAAGGACATCTTTGATCTACGAATCCATTGCTTCCAGAAGGAATGGAAAGCTATGTTACCCATGACGCAGCGTGTAGCAATGTTAGCGATACTACAAAGTAGTGAGCTGAAGATTTTACTTTTCCTCCAAGGTTCGCCGACACGAAGTGGATCGTCGTATTCTTTAGTGTCATGCTTTGTAGATAGGTATATGTGGATGAACTTAATTGAGATTCTCAAATTTTATTTTGTTTGCAGCTATTAGGAGAATTTCTTCAGGGGGGTTTCTTTTCCTCGTCTATGAAGTCCATGTCGTCGGCATATTCCATCATTAGCGGCATGCCCATTATTGACACTCGGGTTGGGGTGGGAGTGGTCTGGTCTTGTGGAATGTTTCCGCACGGATTTCAATGCAGCAGCAACATAACAGGTAAAAAGCACAGGGAGATATGCTATCTGAGATGTCTCAAATTCTACAGACTTCACTATCTTGACCCATACTCTTAATTTGGTGTATGCAGGTAGTAGTCTCACAAGTCGTAGCTCATCTTCATTACAATTGGCCTGCTGCATGACATCTAGGATCTTTGAGCGGTTAAGTGAGTCGAAGGATCGTGGCATGCCAATGCCAATTTTGTGGAAATCCCAGTGGTTGGACATGAGTACTGATACAAGCATGCGTTGAGCCCATATAATTTCTGCGCAACTGCGCCCACATTTAAAACTACTTTCACATGATCCGGTGAAGCCATCAATCTTGTCTCGGATGCGGTATAGAGTAACATTGGATAGGATTTTCCGTCTGCTGTTTAGGAGCCCAATGGGCCGCATATTGGCTTGGTGGGGGGGGGGGGAGGCTTGAGTAGCGAGATACGGGTGCATTGGCCTACACCATCGATGGGATGGTGGCGTATAAGAGCTGAATTGATTAGGTGCATGGTTGGTTCTGAGATAATGTCACTTGCGTATTTGAATAGTTCATTACTCATGCTATCGGGCCTGGATGCACGTCCATTTTTCAGGCCTTTGAGTGCATTCTCAACTTCTGCTGTTTTAATTGTTGTTAGTAATGGCCTGAGAACGGGCGCAAGGGCTCGTCATCGTGGTCCCCGAACTGTTCCTCGAACCATTCTCGAATTGCCTCGGCTTTTGCCTAGTCATTCCCGATAAAGTGTACTTCAGAGTCGTGTACAGTTAGTGGTGGTGTGTAGTCAGTAACTCTTAGGGCTCTGGCTGCCCGAAACATTTTGTGAAAATCATACGTGGCAGTGATTTCATCTGCCAGGGAGTCTGCTGGAAGAATCGCAAGATCTTTTAAGCATTCGATGATGTGGAAGAGAATGTTATTGCATTCCTTGCGTAGTTTAGTGTGGTCTTCACTTTAGCCACTTTGTTAGATGCGCAGCCATGACACTTTGCTCTGCTGATAGTTTAACTCTGAGAGAGGGGTGGGTGGTGGAGAGAAAGATCACGTCTCTATGCCGGTCTCCTCCGTAAGTACCTTCTTTGATGGGAAACTAAGTCGTCGAGGATTTCGGGCTGACATCCGCATAGAGAGGCATTTCTGATTATGTCTAACCCGCTTCAAACTAAAAACTGTGCTCCACATTCTCAGACGACGCAATCTCCCCAATATCCCGGGAGCTTACCATAGCTACGTGAAATGTTCGTGGTCTGACTGTAATATCAAAGAATCAAAACTTAGGTGCAGAATGTGAACACAATAACGGCGATATTACATCCATTCAAGAGACTAAAGTAGCTACCCACTCAGAGCAGCAACTTCAGAAGGCCATAAGCTAGTACTAATGGAGCAAAAATAGGCCACATACCGGGGTTTAGGCTTTGTTATCGGACCAAGGCTTTTGGACCATGCTTTAGTTTTGGATACGTCAATGATCGCGTTGCATTCATTGATCTGGCTATTACCAACGTGAACGCGTACCAATACTAAGTCAACACATACGGCCCAAATACCGAAATAGCCAAAGAGAATCAGAAATATTACTTTCCTTCTATGCAGAAATTAAGCCCCGGTATTACAATCCCAGCCAGATGGCAACCGTTCGTGTGTGGAGATTTCAACCTCAAGCTATGTAAACTCGGCGATGCGGACACACATTCAGGACTTGGTTTATGCATGGGATCATATGGAGAGAGCATACGCAACAGAAGTGGAGATGCACGGGTGACATTCCTTAGTTCCAATGGCATATTTGCTACAAACACGCCTTTCAAACAGTCGTACTATCACAGGATTACATGGACAAGACACATTGCTGCCGCAAAGCCCCCAAAAGGCTATAATGCTACAACAGCAGTCTTCAACCAAATAAACTTCATAGTATGCAAAACAGAAGCAACAATCCATCCTCCAATCCCCAAACCCCACACCACACACGCTTCCGGATGCTCATTCGTATTGAGGTGCAGACCTCAATTATGACCATAAAACAGCCATTACACGCCTTCAGAACGAACTATCTCTACCCAATGTATAAACGTGATAAAAAGCAAGAGGGTAGAGTCACCTACAACCTATTCAAGCTCAACAGCGACATTAACACGTAAATCTCATTCAAAAAGGCCCTCGGGTGCAGATAGCTAACGCCGACATCAGTTCCGATCCAAACGAAGCCCTAACCAAAATACTGAAATATATGGAATCATCCGCTATCAGCACCATAGGAGTTCTAAAAAACTACCAAACTAGGTATACTGATGACCCTGATCCAAAGAACCTAACTATGCCGTTAATGACCTGATCTCTGTTGTAAACTCCATCTCCCCCACCAGCCCAACCCCCCCCCCCCTTCCTCTCTCTCTCTCTCTCTCTCTCTCTCTCTCTTTCTCTCTCTCTCTCAGACAACGATGAAATCAATTAATTTCTGGTATGGATGGGCAGAAATGACCGCGAGGCAGAAAGGCTATCGCCCGCCTCGCTGAGTTTACCTATCTTGATGTTGAAATCTCCACACCAGAGCAGTTGCCATCTGGCTGGGATTGTGAATTTCTGAATAAAGAACTCGCTAGGGAAAGATCGATGGGCCCTATTTTACTAACCTAACAGCTATAAATTACTTACAGAGAATGATACCATTTTATATTTAATCATCCTATGACCAAAATTTCAAGCGCAGTCTAAGAGAGTGTGAATGGAAAACTAAATATCCATTGACAATAGTAATGTTGTATCTCGAGACAGCAACAGCCTACAACAACATCACTGATTTAATTGATAAATGGCACTCCTACAGTGATAAGTATGATGGTCATTTTACCATTGAATGGCAGATAACGATTCCCCTACTTCATCTGTGAAACCAAGTAATCCTGATTCGATTAAAGATATACACGTTCTTGTAAGTGAAGCGTTTGAAATAGGTTTTCAAATCGTGATTGATGTCGCAGCAAAGCCGGAAGTACTTTAGCACACACAATATGAACAGTTAAATGGATTCCATAGACAAAAATATAATTTGGACAGAACTGAATTGTGATATTGATTTGTATGCATCTGCTATAAGGGGTGATCAATTCATTGCGGTACTATTGGCTACGTGACATGGCAGTTGGATCAAAATGATTCATATTATCACTCGGTTTTCCATAGCAAAAAGCAATAACCGAAACTATGTATAATGCATGGCTCTCCTTATTAATTAGACCGTAGCCTAGAGTTGCACACAAATTTGCCAGTGATACCGAACTATTTTACAAATTAGTCATACATGCAACAGTGATTAGTATAAATACATATTACTTTGGACATAAGCAGTTCAATGAAGCTGTAATATATCTTATAGGACGTTGATTCTATAAGATATTGGGAGGCTATGGATGCTGAATATGGTGTAATCGTCATATCCCTGAAAATGGATGAGCAATCATACACATACTAAGATTGGGGTGATTTTGTATGGGATAAACAAAAACAAAATACTAGCATAGTATGCTATAAAGGTACATACGTCTGGTATATTCTCTATATCTATGTAAGTACCTTTGACCCTTGTGTGGGGTAGTCATCAAATTTAGCTACAAATTACCGGAAAATAACATTCTCGACATTAAATGAATACTACTTCAATGGACCAATGAATCCGACAGGTCAAACGTATTATACTCAATTATATATTGGCTATAACGAGGAATAAAATATCCAATGCACTATAGCGTATACATGTATACACATGCATACAAGCACACATACACACACTTCCACGCATGCACAGACACCCACAACCGCGCACAGACTCATATATTTATATGTGTATGCATACACGCGGACACGGATTAGAATTGACCAACTACTCTTGCTATGCCCTGTCCAGGAAGTTAAGTGCAGCTTGGAAGCCAACAATAAATGTATTATCAATAACGTTACGTGATTGGTTATAAGTTTAGCATTGCATAACAGCTTGAACAATAGAATACCAAATACCGGCGTCTGCAAATATCAAACTAAATCGGGGGGCGTCACTTAAATTTTCTAATGATTTCCTATTCATCTAATTGCTTCTTGATAACCTAAGGTATCTTATCTACATAATACAGAATTCTTCAGCAATGTCTGGCTAACCGATATTTGATCAGACACGTACTTGCTCATCTTTCATCATCTTCATTTTATGGCCTATACACGCATGATAAAAGTGGGTATGTAATACATTGTACGCTTTAAATTGAAAGTGCTGTGGGCAAAATCTGGCACGCACGAACTAGTGTATAAATCTCTCATAAATTACACGCGGAAAATCGGGTTTGCATAAAATATTGGATTGAACATGTGGGTGAAATCAATATAGTTCTTTATATAGATGGAGCAACCTGCTGTATACATCGTTGTGTGTGAAAGAATTAGATTAATATGACCTATTTTAGTCTTGCAATCATCATTTAGTCATTAGTCATCCTTTGTATAAAACATGTTTAGCTAGATACAGTGAAGCAGCAGGTTATAATATATAACATATTTTATGCAACTTGGTTGGGTATAAAATGCGAGTCCGGTCGGGAAAACGGGATTTATCAAGAGTGCGTGGGCATCATTTAATAATAAGGCCAAACTCATAAATGGAGCTCACACTTGCACAGTATGTTTTATTACTAGCGCCCATCCTGTTTTGGAAATATATTGCATTAAAGTGGAAAATAGGCCTAAAAACAACTGGCTCGCTAGGATGTGGTCGTGATCAACAGAGAATTACTCAAAACTCACTGGGTATATGAAAACAGTTGTAAAGACTTCTATTTACAAGACATCGTAATGGTGATATGCCACATTAACCTTATTTTAATACCGTTTTTCCCGATCTGGCTCGCACTTTATACCCAGTCATGCAACTTCTCGTCTCCTGTGTGTCGAGCTATAGCATATTGTATGCAACTTGCTGTCTTGTGCTTATCAAGCTTCATAGTTGTGCATATAGGCCTACTTTCTTCTCAATGAAAGTTGGCTGCGATCTATGGTACTCCATCATTCCGTCTCCTCGGCACCTCTCACATTGGCTTACAACTCTTGTCCTGCACAGCTCTTACATACAGTCTATCAATTATCCATCTATCTATGTCTAACCATCTATCATCTTTCCTCATGACCTACATCTAATTTCCCTTATGTCAAATCGTTTTATATTCTGATGTGTCTCTCTATGTGCCAATCATATCTGTACTTTCCGTTTTGATGATTTGCATTCAATAAACATCTGCTTTAATGCTTCTTCATTTTCACGTGGTCGCCCTTTTAATGCTTTGCACACATTTCAAATAAGTCACTCGCGTATGTTGTTACAATGGTTCGTGTCTATCCTTCCGCATCGTATCATACGCATAGTATCACGGGCCATAGATCGCCTTTCAATGTTCGTAGGTTTCTTATCAAACTTGCTTTTACATGTACGTTAGGAAAGCTATGTGCGGTTGAAAGACTAGTACGTTATAAAAAGGAAGACTATAATCCGTTACAAACATGTTATGATAAAAGTCGCTTGAACTGAACAACCTCAGATGATTGTCTTAAAATAAATTAAATGTTGTGATGCTAAGTGAACAATTAAAGCTGATAGTGCTTATTTATCTATCACGAACTGGTGTGTTTGGCGAATAGTTGACTTATAGATACTATATATAGAGGGGTCCATTTCTAGCTATGCCCCACCCATTATTACCTAAGCTCCGCCCACGTTTGCGCGTGCTGGAATCGATTTATATACTTTGAACCTTGAATTATGCGGGTAAGGTGCTGAAAAGTGTGAGGCTAATATGAATAGGAGCTGTTGCTGCCTATGGCAACAAGAGCTCTTGCTGCCTATGGCAGAAACAATGGCTAGCCAAACTAGTTTCAAAATATTCAACAGAATATTTGGTAAATAGAAATTCCATCAGAGACATACAATTCGTACACATGACGGACCTTTCCAGCTTCATGGCGGAGAATTATCTGTCAAATATGATTGTGGGGTCAGTCTACATGTGACGTAATTGATTATGACGTCACATACTTGAGTGACAGATCGGATCTATCCATTGTTCTTATGCTAAAGTCACGTGGAAGCCGATAGTGCTTATTTATCCATGGCAAAAATGGCGTGTTTGATATGCAAAAAGTCGACTGTAGTTCGCTACAGTCCCCCTCTGTAAGAATCTGTGTATTTTGTGTTTGATAATAAACAATTTTGTGGTCGGAGTGCAAGATTAGAACGAAATCAATGTCTGTGATATATGGGAGATGGTCGGTGTATTTATGATTCAATTCCGAGGAAAGACGATATAAATCAATTAGAGATGCGTGGAATGAACAGCCTTTTAGCAGATACGCTAAATAATTTAAGAAACTGATAATGCATTGACGTAACAAGTCCCCTGGCAGTATAGTTATTTAAGCACGGTATACACATCATGGACTAAGCATACGAATATGTCTGACTTGCGCTTTTTAATCAATTCAGTATTAGTTCTCATGTTAAACATTCCTACATCTTGTATATTATATAAAACTCGATTCAAAGGTTGTTCTTATTCAGACTAACGTAATTGAGTTTGAAAAGCTGTCAGACATAAATCCGTTTCATAAGGAGATAAAACACATTTGGGTATTATAAGAAAATCATGACAATTTGTTATAGAGAATACCACATTTGAATAATGCTCAATTATTATCGGATTAACATGGCAAATATATATGTGTTTTTTTTATTTCTTGGATCATTATGGTCCATGATTTCCCATTCTTAGTGGCATCTCTTAATCGTAAGATGCCTTTAGGAAACGCTGTAAAAATAAAATAAAATCGAAACGTAGTCTTCCATTAGTTTCAAGAAAGCTAACAACCTTCTACAGGTTCGATTGCCATATCGCCATTGCATCAAGTAGAATTGGTCTTTTTCTAAAACAATAATTCTTGAGATTGGAAATATTTGTAATGGGAATATAAAATTGCAGTATGTCATCAGTGTATCAGCTGCCACGTTCTGACATACCGCTCTCTCTCTATCTCTCTCTCTCTCTCTCTCTCTCTCTCCTTCAATTTATATGTCTGTCAGTCTCTCCGCGGGCTGTTTAACTCATTACCCTAATCATGTAATTATTAAGGAATCCAGTCTATCGATCAATCACATGACGTTATAATCAGCTGACGTTGTAATCAATTGCGTCATGAATTACACGATTTAGTCAGTCATAAATCCGTTAAGTTGTACGAATTGTATGTCTTTGCTACTTAATGAAACATGCAACAGCAACCAGTCAAATTAGTTTCAAAATATTCAACAGCTTACCTGCATAGTTTTCTGGAAATTGAGATTCAGAGAGTGCAGTGATCGATTGATCTCAACACGAAAAAAACGTGAGTGAGGATTAGCTAGAGGTGGACGGGGCATGGCTAAAATGCGTTCCTCCGTTGGGTGGTAGTTAGGCAGCTTTAACTGCGTCCGTTTAGGAATATCATTAAACTTAGAGTATTTATACTAATAGTCCTCTCCCTGTGAGATAGATATACTTGGATGTCAATCTGATCCAAACATTATTATTTCAACAACAAGGATCATTGGTTGCTAATTATGTTGTCACTTAGGCCTCTTTCTCATTGTCTAATCCTGTTTAGCAATTTCGTGTACTATGTCGGTTACTACATAGCCGATATATCTATTTGCATTCACACTGGCGGGAGATTATCCTGGATTGCGCGGTCTCGCTACCTTGCTGAGAGTCAGATAAAATGGTTATCGCAGAGCTACCCGGCGGAAAGTGAGAGAATACGCAGTCGTTAACGCCACCTGGCAAATGTTGAGGGAATAAGTTATGTCACATAGAGAAGCAATAACAATGCATCGGAAGATAAACCGCCGATTTTGTGGGATTAATTTCCTGAAATAAGCGACGTATTTATTCCGGGACAAGAGGCAGTCCAATGAAAACGCTATAGCCGATATATCTGGTATTTACCGAAATAGCGGCTGTATGAGAACAAGGCCTAGTAAATCATATTAGACAGTAGTAATCCATGTTATAAGGCACGATACTTCTCGCCTCCATTCTTTCACCGTGTAACCTCCATATCGTTCCACCCGCAACTACCTATTCTCCACCCTGATCAATATGGTCTCATTACATCAGAAGGAAATCGCCCGTATTTCCAAATCGTGAATACGAGGCTCCTTTCCTTCATCATGATGAATCATGACCAGGATTCGTTCAGAAACACGAATCAGTTTACAGAAGTAAAATCAGACAAGAGATAGCTGAGATATCATTAAATTAAAATCTTGTCAAATTAATCCATAACACATAGGTGTAGGCCCGTATCGTGCACGCTCCGTGGAGCTGGGAGTTGAAGGTCATCGCGATGTCACGTGCTTTCAGCGTGTTATTCCTTCAATATGGTCATGCGTTGATTGGCTCAAATCTGCGATGGTGACCGCTGATTGGTCACCATAAAGTATCTAAGGAGCTGTATCTGTTACGATTCTTCAGTTGGGACGAGGGCGTATTCCGATACGGTAACATTATCCGAGACTACTAATAGTACTACGCAGAGCATCCGTTCTGATCAATGACTGCTTATTCTTCACTGTGATAGATATTTTATATTGTGCCAATTATAATCTGTGTAAGCAAGCGATTCTAAACGATGAACCGTTATTCTATATTGGTCTAAACTGATCCGAAATGGTTTTCCTATAATCGATTTTAAAACAAGAACCTAAACAAATTTAAGAAAGGAAATTAGAATACATCAAGATAAGCCCAGAAATTTAATTTATTGAAAATGATTTCGTCAGCTTTACGGGATCTTTAATGCGTTGGATATTATATGTTGAAATGTGGACAATTTAGTGATTGCAGGTAGATTCAATTTTGTATCTTTATATCCTTTTTCCAGTGGGTCTAATACAGTCTATGAAATTCAATGTATCAATAAAATTCCAAAAACTAAATATACTATCTTCGCAAGAAGTAGCCTATGTGGAGAAAACCCCCACAAAGGAAACATGACAATAATTAGAAAGGTTTCTAATACAATCAGAAAACTTCTATCACACCAGGTGATAGGTATAAAAAACTAATACAAAAATTACGTCCACCACCTTACTTTCCCACTAAATCTTATAACTCAACCTCTGAACCATATTAATCACTTCCATAATATTTCCAAGATCACTCACATATAAACTTCCATATTTAATTTGTTGTTAACTAACGAAAAGTCCTGAAATTTTTACATTATGCTGGGGTTTTCCTCATTAACGAAATTTCCGAATTTAAATGTTCATAATGCCGGTTCTTAAACGGTCGAGAATATTATTCAACTGCACGTCTCTCGAATCCGCAACTCTACATTGGCAATTGACTACATTGGTTACGCCGAAAGCTGCTCTTCTCCCCTGGAAACTATAAATTTATACTTCATTCCAAGGACAGACAATCTACACATTATTGTAGTACAAGTCTACTGGTAGGCTAGAAAAAAACCCCTGCAGCTGTGATATTTTAATGGACGAACATGGTCTCACTCAACATACTGTAGCCAAACGGCCCTCGGCTGCTCTACCAAACTTGATAGATGTTGTCAGATGGATTGCAATATGGCGAATCCATGTGGTTCTGCCTATCATAGACAAATTGCGCGAACTATTTTCCGAAACCTCACACACAAGGCAAAATAGTGCCTGCTTTAACCAATCACACTGACATTATGCCATTGTTTTGCAGTTATCTATAAATGCCTATCTTGAACACAGCTTACACGACCCTTACCGTACAATTTGCTATAATTTTCCCGTAAATCAGTACTGTATCCCCACGCCGCCAGTGCAGATGACCATTGCACAAACCCATGCATGAAATGACATCCGCACACGTAGGTCACCAGACTTAAAGTTACCATACCGCAACAAAATATGTAAAATTAAAAATAGTGAAAACACTGACAACTGATTTGATTTTGATTTAAACATATTTTATTGTAACAATTGCACAATGAGATCTGGCACAAGTTCCCACAACTTAGATTTGTCCTCTCCCTACAGAATTATTATAAGCAGCCAATGATTGAGAACACTAAAACGAGGTGAGAGAGAAACAATAAATTAAGAGGTGAGAGAGAGAGAGAGAGAGAGAGAGAGAGAGAGAGAGAGAGAAGAGAGAGAGAGAAAGAGAGAGAGAGAGAGAGAGAGAGAGAGAGAGATATGTGGGGGAGAAAAACGATGTAAACAGATTAAAAAAGAATAGGAAAGAAAAGAACAGCTCCTTCAAACACTTTCATTGTCGGATAACAGTTAGCCATTAATATAATAGATTAAACAATACGAATAATTGAATTAACAGACCATAGTCATGGTTATTCCACACCGTCCTCATTTATCCCCATTTACCCACCCCAACCCTTCCTCTCAACCCCCACCATGCTTTCACCAGATCTTCTCTTCTCGTTTCTTACACGAAACAAAACGAAAGAGAAACGGGAAATGAGACCCAGTCACATACAACCCCGCCCACCCCACACATTCAAAATGGCTCCACTCCTTTGTATTTAGGTAAATCTGAACTTTTAACCTCCTCATAACTTGGAACGAAAGGTTTGAGGAGATTAACGGTTTAGCGAGCCTTTATTGCATCCCCATCATCCCCTCTCCTGTCGTCATCGTCGTCGTCGTCGTCGTCGTCGTCATCATCGTCTGCGGCATCGCATTATTGTGGATGTCCCGAAAAGCAATAGGAGAGTAATACATTAATTGTGAGTACGGGAAGAACTATATACACAGTAACGACAGAGGAAATAAAGCATTACAGTGTATAGCATATCTATGCAGTCATTTCTATCATAAACATTTAACAGTAACGACAGCGGAAGCAAAAATTTTAAGTATATAGTATATCTATACAGTCATTTGTATCCTAACCATGTAACCATGACAACCACTGTGACGCAGTGACTTCACCAACTTTTCAACTTTAGTTATGCACCAATGACTAATAGGCGCCCTTAACAGTACTTTAGTTATTATACGGAGATGACTAAAAGACGTCCTTATTTTGTTATAGCGTTTATATAAGCGCTGATTACAAGTAGGCGCAGTAAAGGCAGCTAGACCTCAATTATTTACATATTTCCACCACGGCGAGTGCCATTTTTAGACTGTTCTTTCTTGTTATGTCAAGTTGTAGTTCTAAATATATACACAATCGCTTAAATAATCTTACAGACATTCAATAGTGCCTCACCTAACCTCTTCTAACACGGCAACACATTTTCACTAAGGATTGTTTCTCGTGCCTGCACCAATAGACACGAGACACGGTGCATAAACCGTAAACCTAATATTAGCTCAGATATTTCGTTTAGGAAATTGTAGCAAACAGAGGCGGTTGCTCCTGCGGCTGTTTAATGTAAAACTCGCTTTTCAGTACTACATCAGTATCAGTGGAACACAACTAAAAGAGTCCATACAAGACACGAGTCTATAAAGACCATTTAATTACTATGGCAATTGTCTCTGTCTGCGCCAACCTCTGGCTAACCTGGCCGTACATTGACATAGTAACTCCTCCCTTCGGTTAGGTTAGAACCGACCCTTGGAATCGCAGAGGTTTCTCGACGGCTAGAATCTAAATGGAGACGTTTCATGCACCCTCCCTAGTACCTTCAGTGGTACCTTTAGGATAGATCTTTAAGTCAGAGTAGGAATTCACTGTGCAATAGCAGTAGTAGCGGCTTAGCAGTGAATCTTGGGCAATCTACATAACCCTGATGCAGTTAAAAGTTAGCTCCTAGGGACCGAGTCTCATTCGGCCCATTCCCGGCACTTGACAGTGGCAAATGATGCTCTTAGCAGACTAACTCAATGCTGACTGGAAGGGTCTAGTGGGGACTCCACGCCTTCAGAGAAGGTCACCATAGTCTGCCATCAGCTTCTTCGCCCTCGTCGTAGCTAGACACGGTGCTTATTTAACGCATTTGTGTTATCCTGTACTTATCTTGTTATTTGAGGCTGTGCAGATACGTAGTTAGAAGTCACTTTTCGGGTTCAGTACTCGTCGCCCTGGCAACATGTACGCGCTGTCGGCCTAAGGCATGTGTTCAATGAGTCAGACCCGAGACGGTGGCTCGTGCAAATGCGCCAGGAAGGCGGACTTTGTCAAAAATAAGTAGACATAAGCCGTTTGAGGCACAAGACTTCTAGGTCAGGACGGGTGGGTGGGTGGGTGGGTGGGTGGGTGGGTGGGTGGATGGTTGGGTGGGTGGGTGGGTGGGTGGGTGGGTGGATGGATGGATGGATGGATGGATGGATGGATGGATAGTAGATAGATAGATAGATGGGGTTTATCTCTTACTCGGATACATATATTATATATATAGATAGATAGATAGATAGATAGATGGACGGACGGACGGACGGACGGATGGATGGATGGATGGATAGATAGATAGATAGATAGATAGATAGATAGATAGATAGATAGATAGATAGATAGATAGATAGATAGATAGATGGATAGATAGTTAGGTTGGGTATCTCTGGCGAGATGCCCTCGACTCGCTGAGCTAACACCTATACTCCAAATAGTGGCCATTCAATTTAACTGACACAATGCATCGCCACACAGGCTACACGAATTGGTTAGTCATTTTGAGAGTTGAGTTAGATACTGTAGCTGGTAGATTGCTGTGAAAAGTAAGTTTGAATAGTGTAAGAAATTACAGAACGTATTCATCATAATCAGCCGTGTATTCATCTTTATTAATCATAATTATATTATTTCTTACATCGTTATAGTATTTATAGTTTTATAAGTTGAAACATGTAGTAAATTCGTAGAATAAAATTAGTGATCTAGATTAAAACGTGTATTTTCATTAACTGTCGGCCATGGTTAACTAACTAAGTGACATCAACTCGTCCGGCCTTACCGACGTCACACCGTAAACAGTAGAGTTATATACCAAAGTCACAGTGACCTTGAACTTTGACCGCATGACCTCAATCTTGCTCTATGCTCATGATAAAAGGAAGCACGTGTCCAAGTTTATTGCCAATAGGATGAAACCCTGCCGGGATATAAAAGTAACCGTGATTGGGCACAGACAGGCAGTCAGACGGACGTCCGGACGGACGATCGGACGGACTATCGGACGGACGGACGGACAAACAGAAAAAGGAACCCATCGATATCTTGGCGGAAATTTTAATTTTCGCCAATAATAACGGGATTGGTCTAACATATATATTGGCTACTTGAATCTCACTATATAAAACAAATAGTGATAGATGCAGTCCTGCAAACACATTTGCTAGCCGTCGGTTTGCGTATGATGCGCTTATATTATGTGATGGTTATCGTTGCTTGAGTTCTCTTCATTTAGACCGCTTTGTCATCGTGGTTTTAATGATCGTTTCAAAACGATCACTACACATAACTCCCTCTTAAGGGAAGCAGCGCTGGTCTAAGGTTCTGAGAGAGAAAACAAAGACTTGTACCGAGCTGCCTAATTAATCATCATCAATAGTTTTCTGGCAAATGCATGGCACGAGTTATTCACATGGTTTAGCGATAAGATAGATGATCAAAGATAGATCGCATCCATATAGGTGAAGTGTAAACCTACTACAATTGGTAACAATATACATTTTGAAATGCATGCAATCTAATAGATGCCCTTACATCTAAGTGAGGATTATAAAGCATAACGAAAACATCATCCATCCATTTCATGTCAACCTGAAGCGACGGTTGAGCCTCACAAAAGAAAAAAACCCTGCCAAGATAACATATTATGCTGGTTTGCTTAACCAAGCAGGCAACACAAAATGCAACTGTTAGACACGCTCACTAAATGAGTTTTAATATGATAGCGTGGGTGGGCGGGGTGGACATGGTATTCCATTTCCATGCTCATACGATGTGTTGTTAAAAGGATTGTGGGATTCAATTAATATTTCCAGAGTATCCATCCATCATATGACGTCATAATCAACTACGAGATGTCTAGCAGTGAATGACGTCATGAATGACGTCGATAAGTACATCACGAACGAATGTTTGAAGACGGTATATGCGTTGTTGTACAAATTGTATGTCTTTACTCTTTAATAAATATTCTGTTGAATATTTTGAAACTAGTTTGACTGGGCGCTGTAGGCAGCAACAGCACCCAGTCAAATTAGTTACAAAATATTCAACAGCTTCCCTGTATAGTTTTCAGGAAATTGATAGTTAGAGCATTCGGGGGTCGATCAATCTCAACACGGCGAGTTGTGGGTGGAGCTTAGCTAGAGATGGGCTGGGCATAGATAAAACCGGAAAGGTCCATTCAAGTAGACATAGTTTAATCCTGACAGGGAATCGAACCCACAACCGACGATAGCGCGAAGCGTCATAGCCCGCACACGCTTCCGCCACATTTATTTTGCCGGCGAGGTTATCCCGAGGTGAGTTTCTGATACACAGTGAAATTCTGTGGTCGCTGACTTTGACCGTAATTACTGTAACTGGCTGGCCAGTTCGTGATTTATGACCACAGGGGGGGGGGGGGGTCACACAGTACCTCACCTATACGCAGATCACACAGACTACGCATTTTACAGCCATTATACTTAGTTGTACAGGTCGTCAGCAGATCACGAATTTTACAGCCATAATAGTTACTTATACATGTTGTCGTGGCATTACGGTATATTGGCAGATCTAATTTAATCCGTGAAAGAAAATGACAACCGCCCACTCCATCCATTTGACCATAATTATGGTAATCGCTTTAGAGGTTATCAGAGCAGTATCCGGATCCGGAGATGCTTATAAATTCTGACAACAGTGCTCATGAGCAAAATGGTAAGATAAACATAAAACAGAATTAATAGCTCCAACAGACTCAAACGCAATAAGGAATCGATTATCAATTCATCTGTGTATGTTGGCGGACAAGGAACGAATTTCAGAAAATAAGCCACACATTTTATTTATAAATCTATAATTAAATCAGAAGGTCTCTGTCCATAACGGTATGTTGTGTTGTGTCTTAAAAGTGCATATTCACACAAGAATGCTTTAAAATTAAATTATCTAAATTGTATAGTTTTAGAGGCTTAAACTGTGGGCCTAGTTATAAAGAAACGAAATAAATCTTAACATTTGATGATTTAATTCCATATAAATTAATAAAAAAATTTGAGTTGTGAAATTGAATTAGAGGCTCGTGCTTCTAATTCAATTTCACAACTAAAAAATGTTATTAATTTATAGGGAATGAAATCATCATATGTTAACATTTATTTCGTTTCAATATATCTAGCTACATAATTTAAGCCGCTAAAAGTATTCAATTTTAACAATTTTATTTTCAAGCATTCTGGTGTGAATATGCACCTTTAAGACATGGAATTGACCCTTTCTGCTAAATGGTCGTGATATCACCTGCTCTAAAGAATCAACGTTATATGACTAATCGACATTGTATGTAATCTATAACATAAACAATAGAAACGACACATCTCGGTCAAATAGCTCGCTCTCAAGGTCAATAAAGATAAAAGTGAATTGACGTAATGTTAGGCAAGAAATCGATTATAGCCTATGCGAACCCTGATTTTAAATTTCCATTGTCATATCTCAACTATGAGAAACTACTGCATTGTGTAGTAGTTTAATTAGATCGCTGCTATGTGGAGGGGAGTGGGGTGGGTGGGGTGGGGGGCAGGGGGTCGGGGTAACCTACACATGGCTAAAATCATCCAGTAGAGAAAATACAATGTTAAGCAGAACAAGGAATTCGACAGATCCGCTATTTAGTATCATGGCCACAGTCTTATGTAATGAAACACTAGAATGTTGTGTCGTATCTATTGTTAATGCAGCGATGCCGAAAGCTGGTGTTGCTCCCTAGCAGCTTATTAGCTCAGATGGCATTAAAGGCAGCAGCGTCCCCAAAATAAACTTGTCTGCCATGTAGAAGACTGACTGCCCATCCGAAAGTGAGAGTTAATTGAAAGAAGTCTAATATTGTTCTGCTCATTCGAATTAAATGTGGAGAAATCGCGATGTGTATATAGTACTTGATTACACTTTAAACAGACGCATAATCCATAATAATTCGCCTTTCCAGTTTTAGATATGCCCCACCCATCCCTAGATAAGCTCCACCCACATTTCGCCGTGTTGGGGTCGATCGATCCCCGAATGCCCTGACTATCATATTCCAGAAAACTACATACAGGTAAGCTGTTGAATATTTTGTAACTAATTCGACTGGATGCTGTTGCTGCATATGGCAGCAACAGCGCACAGTCAAATAGCAAAAACATACAATTCGTACAGCATGTTGGACTATTAAGCGTTAAAGACGGGTGTAATCGAATCATTCATTACGTCATTATTTTGACGTCAGCATAAATGTCGGGTAGTTGATTATGACGTCATATGATTGAGTGGGGGAATGGATTCATGAATCTGGACAATATCACGAGAAGCTTAAACGCGATACATTCATGGTTGAAGAAATACTAACAAAAAATACTGAGTATCATTTCGTGGGCTTTGAGGCGTTGCTGATACAAAAGGATTAATTGTAACTTATAACGCTTATAAACAGCGAAATGTATAAAAACATCTCATATTGATCTTACGATTTATTCGTTTAACACGTCTAATAGGCGCCGCGAAAACCAAGGCCGTCCTTCCTGCCAAGCAATTAAGAACTCAGACGGAAGCAATTTGAGCAAATATATTTTCTATGAAGAATACGATTATTATGTTGAACATTGGGAGTGATAAAAGTATAAAAGTTCTTCTAACATATATTTAGAATAAGATCAATACCACAAATAGCTCTGTACGCTTTCTAAGTAATTTAAGATTGACAACTGAACTGCGCTTAGAACCGTCAATTCACAGAATCTCAATTTCAAAGTACCGGTAGCTATTACTGTTATTAGTAGATACATGTTGAATATTTCGAAACCATTTCAACAGAAAACTGTGACAGCAACAGCATGTAGTTAGATTTTTGTCAAAATGTTCAACAGAATGATTGATTAAATTGTAAATAATTGTTCACATTTAGCCTTTTGGGGTCAAAGAGTTAAGCGGTAATCGTACTCTGTGCATAGAGACCACACTTTCTGATCTACGATACATATACATGCCATGCACTTAAGCACATATTTATGATCTAACCCTTTAATGGCTAAATCTATTCAGGAAACTTAAAATATCTGGTTAATGAATGTCCATTTGCAGGTCAAGAGAAGATCTTTCTGAAAATTTACCACTGGAATGACTGGCTCGGTTACCGAGCCAGTCATTCCAGTGGTGAATTTTCAAAAAATAGTCTTCAACTAGCCTGCGAATGAACGTTCTTCAAAACGACTGCAGAGGCAGGTTTCGTTTTGAATGCGTTAAATTTCTGCGCTGAGCGAACTAGGTAGGCCTAATAGAGGATTTGCTGGAAACTTTCCCTCTGTGATTGCATAGGATGTGTCCATAATCAAAGATTATACATCGTCTACAGTATCATCCAAAATGTCAATCTTATGTCTTTATGCATGGAAACTGGTGTTCATGTTGAACAAGAAAAAGAGTTCCAGAGATAGCAACATGTTGCAACAAGATTTTATTTTAAATGAGAACTTCATAGCATTATAACGACAACAGAATACACTTATTAAAGCGCGCACAAGTAACATTACTAAGAGCGTGTCATTGTAGATATGATGGACATTTTGCCATCGCGTGACAATTTAAGATGAATTCATGTTTCATTTATGAAAGGAAGCGTTCACGATTTGATTACGGATATATAACCAGATAAAGCCCCTTATTGGGCCGGTGATGGGCCGATACCGTACCATATACTTTCAGTATCGGCCCAGTATCGGCCCAGTAAGCTGCGTTATCTTGATGCGCTCTATAAAACAAACCATGACGCTGATTGAAACTTTCAAATATAAATTATTCTAACAACAGTTGTGGTTGATAATATTGCGTTCTTTCGAACATTCAATAAGAACAGTTGACGCAATTCCCATCGACAAAAAGAGATTCTGTTATAAGATTTTGACGTAGAGACTATTAATTCTTGGCATGTATGTGTCCGAATCAGCAAAACATGAGTAGATCTAATGGCGTGATCCGATTTCGTACTCAAGTATCTGACGACATTTATATTATTTGTGCTTTTTATGTCAAACTGCTGGTATTCATGACAAAGCTGTATATGTTTCAACTGTAGCTTATCATGCTAGCAAAAGCTAATCATTGGGTTATAGGCCTAACTGTAATAAGGTATCTCTTGTGTGAATTGATATTAACTTACACATTCCGATTTTATCAATCATGGCGAAGTAAAACCAAGTGCGACGCGCTATAGTAGCGACATATGAAGCTTTGCCATAAGTGTCAAACATTCGACATACCCATAGATTAACAAACCAAAATATATTTGTTGCTAGGCGCATATAAACCATCGAATGCCGAAGAAACAATTGAACGTGTGAATAAAATCACAGTGCAATTCACACACACTTGGTAGATATACTTGAATCACACTGCGGTTAACCCTTTCGTGACGAAACCGGCCAAAACTGGCCACTGTAGTGGTTTTGAGTACTGCCCATTTGCAGGCCAAGAGAAGACTATTTTAAAATTTTACCACTGAAATGACTGACTCAGTAACCGAGCCAGTCATTACAGTGGTAAATTCTAAAAAATATTCTTCTCTTGGCCTGCAAATGGACATTAAATAAGTAAATATCTTAATTTTTCGAAGAGATTTAGTCATTAGAGGGTTAATACAATCATGGTTGAGAGAAAGAGATTACAATTTATACTTTCAATCAGCTGTGGTCGCAAAGGACGGATATCAATGGCACGTGCACCTACATATCTTAGATAAAGGGAACACTACCTCGCATTACAAGGATTTGTGATTAACTAATTCGTCGCTCGGATGGGCAATAAATTCATTATACAGGTGTTTTTTGCGGAATGTACATATATATTTCATTTCAGAGTTCAGTATTTTCTCGCCGATCTCGCTTATATAAGAACATTATATTCCTAACAGAATCGTATTTTTGGTTGCAAATTCCATTTCCTAGTCGAATACATTGTCAGATTAATCCCATCAGCCAAATTTTATTTGCGATAGAAATATATAATTTCACATCAAGAGTATACTTACCTCCCTAATACTTTTGATATTGCTAAATATTGGCTTTCACTCAATAAACACTCAGATTAAAACAGTTAGGTGCCCCTACTGGGCAGGGAGTCAGAGCGTAGTCTGGCGGATGCCAGCCCCACCACCGCGCATGCGCAGACTAGCACTTCCTCTTTGCTAATTTATTGGCTGAGAGACAACACATGCTTTCATGATAGAATCTTTCTATACTCTTTTCAAAGCTTTTTAAGACTATTAGATAGAAGTTTACCGCTGACAAAGATGGCTGAGAGAGTGACTTCGCCACAGGAGGGCCTTGGACCTTTAAATCAGGTGACTTCTAGTAAAATTAGCGAGTTTTGTCCCGTTGTAATGTGTTTCCGGGACTCTCGCTAAACGTGATAAGCGCCTTAATTAGTTGGGTTTTTTCAACTAGGTGCTATACAAGACTAATCTCTCTTTGTGTTTATGTCCACAGGTCTGTGTGAAGAAGAAATAAGGACATGACATCAGCAGAGGGTTTGTGTCTCTCCACCATGGTTCCATTTCCTACTAATACTGTTAGGTTATCTAACCAAAAATTCTATGCCCAGTGAGTTGGAGGCCTATTATAAAGGTCTTCTCACTTTGCCCTCTTGATCCAATTCCTTCCCCTTGAGGTGGAGAGAGTTAAGAGGCGTTCAGTGGTGGAGTTCTCCAGTTCATCAGGTTGGATGGTTTGTCTAGACAAGGTGTCAGGTATTAATTATTGATATGAGAAAGGGAGATAATTAACACTATTTGCCATTGTTATCAGTATTTATCTGATGCTTGTGTAGTCGAAATGTCCATTCTGCACATGTTCTGGTTAGAGATACAATTCGTCCTTGCACTGGGATGTTTGTTGGGATCGATTTTGTCCTGTCATAGGATTAATGACGTCATAATCAGCTTTGCTCTTTATTTACAATTAAAGTTGTCCGAAGCTGGTTTCTGATAAAAATTATGATCTTTATGATCATTTCCTTCTCTTGAGTTGGTGAGTTTCTAAGCTTAACTAGTTTGCTCATACTCCTCGTCCTTTGGCCTTTTTCAGAGACCTGGTTGTGCGTCCTGTGGACGATTTTTGAGGGACAAGTTTGGCCCTCATCTATGTTTTCAGTGTAGCCCCTGTGGTCCCTTGCTTAATTGCGAGATATGTAAGCACTGGGGGAGCGAGCTAATGTCCGAATTCTTGTGCTTGCAGGCGAAGGACAAGTTGGAGGAGGAGAAAAAGAAGCTGAAAAAAGAGGTCGTAAGTAAGAAGGGTAAGAGGAAGGCCTCGTCCGCGGTGGACATGGAGGCCTTCCGGACCGAGATGTTGGGAGAGATGAGGAGGACAATCAAGGATTTGGTTCCATAGTTGCTTCGTGGCATGCTTCCTGGACCAAATCCTTTATTGACCTCATCATCTGCTTCGGAGCAGGTAATCCCCACCTCTGAATCAACGTTCCTTAGTACGCTTCCGTTGTTTGAAGATTCAGAGGTGGCCCCATTAGAGGGGGTGTTCCACGGCCCTGGCAGCAGGCTTATTGCCGCGCCCAATAGGGACCGTGGACGGTCGTCGCTGGAACCCGCGGGCTGCTCATCAGTCCAGGGGTATCCGCACACCGCGGCTGCCAGTACCTCGTATGGCGCCTTCCCTGGCCAGTCCGGGTTAGCTCTCTTTGCTGACCCGGAGTCTAATCTTTCTGGCCAGGAGGATGATGATTACCTGTTGGGGTCGCCGTCTGAAGACGTGGCCATGGAATATGACGTTTGTGCGCCCCTCGCGGGGAATACAGGCGCCTTTTTCCACGGTTCTACTCTCCCAGGGGTAGAATCCACGGTTCAGACTGTGGCCCTGGGCGCTGAAGGCCAGCGGTACCGCATACCTCGGCTTGCCGAGAGTGTAGCTGGTGCTGGCCGGGGCCGTGGTGGGGCGGTATATGCCCCGCGCTCTACCACGGCGCCTGCTCCTGGTCAAGCCAGTGAGATTAGCATGCCGGTATTATCAGGCCCGCATGCTCTCCCTGGCTTACCAGGGATATCAGCGTATCCGCCGTCAAGCTCTGTTGCTTGTGCTCAGGAGGAAGGCGTGAACACAGGCCGTGGTTAGCTGGTAAGCCTACTGCTAACGCTATGCCTTCTCTGCCGCTGGCAGAGCATGTCGCTGACATGTTCGAGGCGGCGGAGACGTCCATTAAGGCGAGTGGACGTCTCGCTAAGGCCCCGCACGAGGTGGCCAGGCGTTGCCGCATCGTGCCCCTGGACTACCAGCGGTACGGTGTGGTACCAAAGCCGAGCGTGGATGACCGCGCGGCTTTGGGTGAGGATGCGCGGCCAGGCTCCCGTTCTGACACGGGAGTCTTGTGTTCGAACGCGTTGCGTTCAGCAAATACCGCGTTGCGTGATGCGGAGGAGAGTGGGAGGGCTTCGATTGCCGCTCTGTCCCACGTCTCCCAGCTGTTACAAGGGGTAGTAACAGCATCCGCATCGCGCCAGCCAAGTCCGGTCACAGTCCAGCGAGCCATCCAGGATGGTATCAACCTGGCTCTGGACTGTATGACGCGGGCGGTGACCAGGAGTGTCCGGGCAAGGCGCACTTTTGCCTTGGATAATCTGTGCCCGTCCCAGGACCTCTACAATAGGCTACTACGTACGCCTATGACAGGTCCTGGTCTCTTTGGAGGTGAGGGATGTAGACACCTCCAGGAGACGGTTACTCTGGTAAATAACCAGAGGGCGCTGCGCGAACAGTTTGAGGTGCTTCGTCGTGCCAACGCTCGCGCCGCACCCCCTGCGTATCGTCCCCTGCAGGCTCGAGGTGGTAGTGGCCAGGTCAGAGGCCAACCACCATCGCAGCGCCGGCCTCGGCCGCATGCGATTCGGCCAGCAGCGAGGGGGGCGCAGGCTCCTCAGGCGCAGTCAGCCAGGCAGCCGCCCGCGCACCGAGGTGCGTGCGGTGCTGGTCGTGGCGCGCGAGGATCTGGGCGGGGTAATCGTTCCTGATGGGACGGTTACCGCGGTGAGAACCGCGCCGGTGTTTCTGGCAAAGGAGACAGTGCCGCTCTTGCACTCCTTATGTCCACCTCTATCCCTAGGTGGACCGATGGGAGGCCGATTAGCCGACCACATGCAAGAGTGGGAACGGTTAACTCAGGACCGTTTAGTCTTGCGATGGCTTTCAGTCGGGTATCATCCCGATTGGATGACAGGCCCGCTATCGCGACTGTCTCTAGTGCCGATCTGGACTCCAAATCCGAGAGATCCAGATCAAAGGTTGTGTATCGAGGAGGAAATAAATTCCCTCATACAAAAAGGAGCTATTCAGCCGGCACAGAGGTGTCCGGGCTTCTATTCAACCCTGTTCTTAGTAACAAAGAACACCGGAGGGTGGAGACCAATTCTCAACCTCAAGCCATTGAACAAGTTCATAGAGACGCCCAGTTTCAAGATGGAGACTGTGCGCTCGGTGTTGGCGGGGTTAGAGAGGGGAATGTGGACAGCGTCGATAGATTTGAAGGACGCTTATTTCCACATCCCCATACACAGGAGTTTCCGTCGCTTCCTGAGATTTGCATTCCAGGGCAGACAGTGGGAATTCAGGGTGCTACCCTTCGGAATTTCCACGGCTCCTCGGGTTTTCACCCGTGTGGTTCTTGCGATCACCGCATACCTCCGCAGGAGAAGCATAGCAGTCCACACGTACATAGACGACTGGCTGTTGAAAGCGCACACCCGGGAAAGTTTGTCGGCCAGTCTGGAGATTGTTTTGAAAACTCTCACAGACTTAGGCTGGATGATCAATTTCCCAAAATCAGAGCTGACTCCATCCCAGAAGTTTGTTTACCTGGGGATGTTCTTCGATCTAGAGACAGGATATGTTTATCCTACTCAGGAGAGAGTTCAGAAACTCATCTCATTAATTCAGTCAGTGTGCGACAGTCGTCATGTCCTGGCACGGGTTTACTTGAGAATGCTGGGGTTGATGGTTTCATTGGAACCAGTCATTCCTCAGGCCGCCTTACGCAGGCGGCCGATCCAGTTATTTCTCATGACACAATGGACCCAGAGTACAGGTTCGCTGGACTCGAATGTGTCAGTGTTGGCGCCTCTGATTCATCACCTGCAATGGTGGTTGGACACAGAGAATCTCTTGGTGGGGGTTATGCTAACCCCTCCCCACCCTCAGGTGACTGTGTATACAGATGCATCGATGGAGGGCTGGGGAGCTTGCCTGGAAGAGTCCATGATATCAGGGCTTTGGAATCTGGAACAGTCAAAGGAACATATAAATCTACTGGAGCTAAGAGCAGTAGTCCTGGGCCTGGAACATTTCTTACAGAAAGTTCAGGGCAAGATTGTTCTTATTCGTTCAGACAACTCAACAGTTGTGACTTACATAAACCGCCAGGGCGGAACGAAGTCGCCCAGTCTCTGTATGATGACATGGAAACTGCTTTGTTGGTGTCTGGATCACCAGATTACCTTGAAAGCAGTTCATATTCCGGGAAGGTTAAACCTGCTAGCAGACTCATTGAGCCGAAGGATGAGTGTTTTACCCACGGAATGGCAACTAAATCAATGTGTGGCGGATCGTCTGTTCGACCATTGGGGGAAACCCAACATCGATTTGTTCGCAACGAAGAAGAATGCGAAGATGACGACGTACGTCTCTCCGATTCCGGATCCAAGCGCTTTCGCAACAGATGCGTTAGCTATCAGCTGGGGGAGAATGTATGCATACGCATTCCCTCCAGCAATCCTGATTCCAAAAATTCTTCAGAAAATCAGACAAGAGGAATGCCAAGTGCTTCTGATCGCCCCGGATTGGCCAAGCCGATCATGGTATACGGATCTGCTGGACCTTCTGGTCTGCAATCCGGTTCCTCTGCCTCTGATGGACGATATTATCTTCCAGGGCAAGGCCCTTCACAACAATCAGTCAATGTTCAGATTGACTGCGTGGATGTTGTCAAGGAATCTAGAATTAAGGAGGGCTTTTCTGAGCAAGCACCCATGTTTATGGCCAAAGCCAGGAGGGGGTCAACCTCCAGAGCATATAATTATAAAATCAACAGATTTGCAGAATGGTGCTCAAAAAGATGTATTGATCCAATGGATGCATCTATTCAGATAGTAGCTGATTTCCTCTGTCACCTTTATGATGCCTATAGCCTCAAGCCTAACTCTATTGCTGGTTATAAGTCAGCTTTAATGTCTGTTATTCCTTGCTTGGCTAAGAGGGGAAGTGATGAAGTGAATACATTAAATGTATTAATTAAAGGCATGGGCAATCTAAGACCAAGGAATCCACCGGTGATTCCGTCTTGGAGTTTATCGCTAGTGCTTCAAGTACTAGGTGATAAGCCGTTTGAACCACTTAGTTCCATTTCTATGAAACTATTAACACTGAAGACTGTGTTTTTAATTGCTGCGGCCTCGGCTAGGCGTAGGAGTGAGATTCATGCCTTATCAGCCGAGGATGACCGTTTTGTGGTTTCAGGGGAAGGCCTTAAGCTGCTACCTAGGATTAATTTCTTGGCTAAAAATCAGTCGTTGAAATATCCAGGTCAACCTATTATTTTGCCTGCTTTAACTAGATATGATCCTAATTCTAAAGCATGGTGTCCTGTCCGGGCGCTTCGCCGGTACAAACAACGTACGGCGGAGTGGCGCACCGATCAGTCAGCGTTATGGTTGTCATATATTGAACCCCATGGCAGGGCTTCTAAGGCCACCATTTCCAGGTGGATTGTAGAATGCATTCAGTTTTGCCATAAATCCGCCACCGGGAAGCAGGTTGACGTGGCCAAGGCTCACAGTGTCCGCGGCGTAGTGACATCCACTGCCCTATTTAATGGGGTCCCTGTGGATGATATTATGTCGGTGGCTCAGTGGCACTGTGAGTCAAGTTTTACAGACCATTATCTCCGTGACACCTCTAATCCTCTCGCCTTGTCAATTTTGAAAAAATAACTAGGCATATATATTTTTGATGGGGTTTCCTCATTGCTTATATATTTCACAATTAATTTATGGAAACAACCACTAATTTGGGACTGCATCGATCTTCACCAATGGGAAGAGGATGTCAGCAGCCATTTCAACAAGGTCAGTCTTGTGTATGTGTTGTCCATTGTTGATTGTCTTGTCACGTTACCCGTTATTTATATGATGATGGTTTTGTGTATTTATGTGGTTCATTGTTGCGAGTATACGAAAATGGAGTTTTTTCGTCTCTGTCCTGTAGTACATGGCACTTGTACGTAGAGAGCGTATAGGACATTGAGGTCATTCGACTCTTCCTCCCAGGAAGGAGGGGGGGGGGGGAGCGCATATGACATTCGGTCATCTCTCATACATCGGGGGTGTTATCCGATGGTTAGTCAAATCCTGACTGTTTTTTCATACAGTTTCAGAAGTTTAAGTGCCTTAAACGCAGAAAAGCGTATAGGGATGAGCTGGTCTTTTGACCTCGCCTCCCTCCCGCCGAATTCACTGTCGAATTCTGGCAATATCAAAAGTATTAGGGAGGTAAGTATACTCTTGATGTGAAATAAACGAAATCAAGGATTTCTTTTTTCACGAGAGAGTTGATACTTACCTCCCTAGATACGGACCCGGCCTCTCCACCCCACAGAGGCTCGGTCTTCAGGCTCTTAATAGTTGCATGTGTATCAGCCAATAAATTAGTCAGAGGAAGTGCTAGTCTGCGCATGCGCGGTGGTGGGGCTGGCATCCGCCAGACTACGCTCTGACTCCCTGCCCAGTAGGGGCACCTAACTGTTTTAATCTGAGTGTTTATTGAGTGAAAGCCAATATTTAGCAATATCAAAAGTATTAGGGAGGTAAGTATCAACTCTCTCGTGAAAAAAGAAATCCTTGATTTCGTTTAATTCATGTCATGGGTATCTACTTCTTACAATGGTGGATAAATATATACGATTTCTATCCCCATTGAACGTTACTGACAGCTTGCATCGACGTGTCAAAATCTGAAAATACCCGAGCAGGCGCAATGGCGATTTACTGAACTCTAGTCATCGGTGGTCGCGACAACCAGCCCCATAGTGAGGGTATGCCCATGAGTGATTTAAATGTACACGGTGGACGAAATAACGATGTTTTGTTTGCCATTATATTTTGTTGCCCATTGGTCAGAACTCATAGCACGTGATGCGTCACAGCGACCAAAACGAACACCACTGAATGGTACATAAACAATATTCTCCTCTCCGGGATGATAAATTTTCCTTTTTATCAGATTATCATATTGCCGTGTTTTACCAGACATGAAGTAGACCAACACGAGATTCTCTACCTGCGTATTCTATGTAACTTTGATTGAACAATAAAAAACATATTTCAATATGGTCCAGATCATGACGCAACAGATTCAAATTGTGTTGCTATGCTCACACAACAGAACCTTACTGGGGTTTGGGGGAAACAGATACCGGTAATAACTGGTTTCCCGAGTACAGTCTTATGGCGGACTACTAATATGACCCCTTCCACCCGGCTGATTAGCAACTGCCAGTTAACTTGTCGTGTTGGACATTCTTGATTGACAGTTAGCCACTAACGCACAATTTCTTCGACACTCTGTTATATTTGAATATTTCGACTGCTGTTCTGTGCCCCGCAAGAAAATCGCGTGCATGGCAAAGTTGTTTAACCCTTACCACTCTTATGCCAAAGTTTAAAATTTTCAAATTATATTAAAAGAGGAGCTGGTGTTAATTTTTCAACAGATTTGGTGGAACACGTTACGGTAGACAGCTACATCGTCCACCAAACCTGTTGAAAAATGAACACCAGTTTCTTAGCTATTGATACCGAGAAGAATAGAATATTGACATCAGTGTGGTAAGGGTTAATATACCAATCGATCAAGTACTGTTACATTGCACGCTCACATACCGCAGGTCGGTGTGATAGAGGAATATTCCTGATGACGTTACTAAGGTAATACATCTATGTTATTATAGTGATTTTTCTGGGCGGTGTGTGTTATTAGTTATACACATGTTTTGCGGGAGATATCAGTTTAGAGGACCTGTACAAACCTAGTTTTTCCCTAGTGAAGAGAGGAAAATACCATTTGTATTTCCCTGAACGAAAGCGATATCATTTGTATTTCGCTGAGCAAGCCGAGGGAACTACATTGTAGGCGCGGCTAATGAAAGCATATATAACCTATGTTCTCAACAGAAAGTAATTAAATTGCAAAACACGCACGCAGTCGCACACCCTCACACGCACGCACGCACACCTGTTTGTAGTTTATATTAAACCATCTATACGTACGCCGCGCGGGGTTTATCTCTTACTCGGATATATATATATATATATATATATATATATATATATATATATATATATATATATATATATATATATATATATATATATATATATATATATATATATATATATATATATATATATATTATATATATATATATATATATATATATATATATATATATATATATATATATATATATATATATATATATATATATATATATATATATATATATATATATATATATATATATATATATTCATAGCCCATCCACAGCCATCATGAGATGGTGGCGGAAAGACAACCTACGATAAATACCTAAAAACATAATGCCACAACCCGATTTCTCCGGCAATGTAGAGGGATCCATTTCTATGCTATGCCCCGCTCATTTCTAATTGTTACTCGTGCTGGAGTCCATTTAAATCCTTGGAACCTACATTCATATAATCTAAATTCAAGGTAGCTATAGAGATACGCTAAATGGTTAAGAAACAAGACATACGATCCAAGTTCGATTTCTGCAAATGATTTGATTTTATGTATGTCTTGCCTTATGACTATAGTTCTGAATACGTAAGATAGAAACGTATGGCTGTAATTTTTATGCTAAGCGAGCGCATGTGGAGTTAGCTCCGTCCTAATGAAATCGGTTTAAATGTTGCCATTTTGGGAATACGCATGCGCTCTCTCATTGATCATATTGTGAGGCATTATACTTATAGTGGAGACCACTACTCGCCGCGCAATGGCTCCGTGAGTGGTTCCCATGCACTCGGCCCTGATTTATGATGATGAATAATGCTGATTGTTTCATTGATGTTCTGCAACTCAGCAGTAATTAACTTTAGTGACTCTCAGAATTATTGAGATACCCTGACAGGATGATAGGCGGATGATTGATTTATGCTTCTAAAAGGCATTGATTGTAAATTACTTTTGCTACGCTTCGAATTAGACGTATTTAATATTTCGAAAATAATTCCACCGAATGCTCTTTCCTCTCCGCCATCGCCAATAACTATTAATACGCATACATATTACTAATGAATTATCCAGCCAGCATAGACTCATCCACTGCACGACTAGTTTCTATCTTGTGGGTCTCAGCAGGCACATGGGTGTATTCGATTAGACACAAAAGGCCGAAACTGGTGTACAGTGGACCCGTCTGTGGCGTGTGTGCAGTGGACCAGTCCGTGGCGAGTGAATAATTCATTAATATCATGATTGTAATACCACATATAATTGAGGAATCCAGTTTTAGCTATGCCCTGCCCATCTCTAGCTAATCTCCACCCACACCTCGCTCGTGTTGGAATTTATCGATCATCGAACTCCCTGATTACCAATTTCCAGAAAACTATACAGGTAAGCTGTAAAATATTTTGAAACTAGTTTGACTGGGTGATGATGCTGCCTATGGCAGCAACAGCGCCCAGTCAAATTAGTTTCAAAATTTTCAGACTGCATATTTATTAAACAGTGAAGCCATACAATTTGTACAACGGCGCTTAGTCCGTCATCAATTAAGCGTTCGTGATGAACACATCTACGCAATTCATGACGTCATTGACGATTATGCCATCATACACCTCACGTAGTTGATTATGACGTCATATGATTAATGGATAAACTGCAAATGTCCATTGCTATAAAACACGCATACATATATATTTAATTTTAATTTCTAGAAGCATTATCGAGCAGAAATCCTATTTACAATCGGTCAGGTTAATCCCAGGACGTTATAACCATTGCATTTATTCCATACTTGATGCTTAGTCACTGATCATGTAAATGTACGTTAATCTGTGGTCGAGAAGACTGATCCAGTGTCAGCTATGCTGATACTTACTAAGCACACCGGCGCCAGTATATTACCTGCTTAGTATACACAGATGAATGTTACCGACTGGGAGGTGAAGGAATCAATAAATTTGCTCAATAGCATTGGATATAACTGTAAGCGGAGGAACTTGTGTAAATGTATCTAAGTATGTCTTATACTGTAAAGGGTATTTGGTATCTGACTTGGTGTAATTTCTGTTGTCGGCATATGAGATAGCACATGGGTGGATATAAAATGCGTGCTACTGTGGCATATTCCGATCACATTGTTTCAGAAAAGTTCATGTCATTGGTATGTGATAACTATAATCGAATTGAATGTAGGCCCTATGTGTGTTTCGCAAGGCGCGCCATTCATTGGGTAAATGTAACAGCTGTTGCCACTAGAGTCGAGTTCAACTGGATTACCATAGTTAAATATATAGTTGATTAAATCCTAGTCGAATATGAAATAGTTAACTATAGTCAACCAGCCTTGCGAGATCGATCGCAAATAATCGGTACGAAATTGATGTAAAATTGAAATGGTGGACACCCCTCGCTTCCCACGGTTAAATAGATATAAACGTGTCAATATACATATCACTAACTAATTTAGGTTTGATGAAATTGCACTTTCTTATTGTATGTCAATGTTCCCAAGGTGGAAGCCCGTTCCCTCCCACTTTATCTCATATGGACACGTTTTGACAGCTTAGTGGACAAGAATAACCATTTTCGTAGCCCATCAAAACAGCCGATTCTGATACTAAGAAAAGTGTTAAGCGAGACTGATACACGGCTCCAAATTTTAAGCAATAGCAATGAAATGGGGGAATCTGGTACCAACTAACTATAGTTAAAAATCCAGTGTTCGTCTTGACATATCAAATGTGCATGCCCAGTAAGCAGACTTACTTACTAAATTTAGCCAGTCGAACTTGCCCCAGCATTACCGTCACCAGTAAATTGATATATTCGTCTGGCAGTGGGGTTGATGATACACGATGCATAGTTTGTTTAACGAGATGCCATATGCTCAGATTTGACGAGATGGCATATACTCATATGTGGCAAGATGCCATGTGCTCAGATATGCCGAGATTGCATGTGCTTAGATATGGCAAGATGTTGTGTGCTCAGAAATGGCATACGATGTCCTGTGCTTAGATATGGTGAGATGCCATGGGCTCAGGTATGGTGCGATGTCATGGGCTCAGATATGGTGAGATGGCATGCGCTCAGATATGGTATGATGGCATGTGCTCGGATATGGCAATATGCCATATGCTCAGATATGGCGAGATGTCATGTTCTCAGATATGGTGAGATGTCATGTGCTCAGATATGACAATATGTCATATGCTCAGATATGGTAAGATATCATGTGCTCAGATATGGTGAGATGTCATGTGCTCAGATATGGTGAGATGTGATGTGGGCAGATATGGTGAGATGTGATGTGGGCAGATATGGTGAGATGTCATGTGCTCAGATAGGGTGAGATGTCATGTGCTCAGATATGGTGAGATGCCATGTGCTCAGATATGGTGAGATGTCATGTGCTCAGATATGGTGAGATGTCATGTGCTCAGACATGGTGAGATGTCATGTGCTCAGATATGGTGAGATGTCATGTCCTCAGATAGGGTGAGATGTCATGTGCTCACATATGGTGAGATGTCATGTGCTCAGATATGGTGAGATGTCATGTGCTCAGATATTCTATTTTAATACATTTAACCCTTTCATGTAAAGAAGCTGCTAAAACCGACCTATGAGTGGTCTTAAGAAATGCCCATTTGCATGACAAAAGAATATATATATTTAAATATTTATCTCTGAAACTGATGGCGTGATAAACGAGCCAGTCATTCCTGTGATAAATTTTTCAAAGGATTATTCTCTTAGCATGTAAATGGGCATTCAATAAGCAACCATCTTCATTTTCTTCGCCAAATGAAGCCATTAAACAGTTAACCATTGATATCGTATATATTGGCTAGATCATTCATAGCCCTCTCAAAAGTGGCATTTCAGAGTTCAGTACTTTCTTGCCGATCTCGTTTACATGAAAATATTATATTACTAACAGAATCGTATTTCATGTTGCAAATTTCATTTCCTAGCCGAATACATTGTCAGATTAATACCTCCAACCAAATTTTGTTTGCGATAAATATATTTAAATTCAGGTCGTGGAGGATACATATAGACTATGTCTATCCTCCATGGACGTTAGAAATATTTTTGTTCGCTCTCTCTTCTAATTACTGAAAACATCACACACACACGCACGCACTCACGCACGCACGCACGCACGCACGCACGCACGGCACGCACGCACGCACGCACGCACGCACGCACCCCACCCCACCCCACCCCACCCCACCCGCATGCATGCCCGCCCGCCCGCCCGCCCGCCCACCAGCCCGCCCACCCGCCCACCAGCCCACCCGCACGCACGCACGCACGCACGCACGCACGCACGCAAGCACGCACCCACCCACCCACCCACCCACCCACCCACGCACGCACGCACGCACGCACGCACATATATATATATATATATATATATATATATATATTCAGTAAATCACTCATGGGCATACCCTCACTATGGGGCTGGATGTCGCGACCACCGATGACTAGAGTTCAGTAAATCGCCATTTCGCCTGCTCGGGTATTTTCAGATACCCATGACATGAATTTATATATTTATATATTTCTATCGCAAATAAAATTTGGCTGATTGGATTAATCTGACAATGTATTCGACTAGGAAATGGAATTTGCAACTAAAATTACGAGGAATATGATTTTCTCATAAAAGCTGGATCGGCGAGAAAATACTGAACTCTGAAATGCCGCTTGATAGGGCCATGAGTGATCTAACCAATATATAGGATAGCAATGGACGCTTCATTATTGCGGTGTTTTACAGAAGGTGGTTGTTTGACCTGGCAAGTAGCCAGAAGAATGAGAATATTCACAATTGACTGATAGTTGTTGACAAGTTGCCAACATGAAATGAAACATCAGCTGAACAGCTGTTACTGACAGCTTGTATCGACGTGTTAAAATTTTAAAAATACCCGGACAGGCGTACTGGCGATTTAATGAAATCGAGTCGTCGCCGGTCGCGACAACCAGCCCCATATTGAGGTATGCGCATGAGTGATCTAGCATATATTATATTACGATATCTATGGGATTAACGCATTGGCCGTTACAGACCAGAAACTAGAAAGTGTTTAGGCCTTGTAATCAATATTCTGTTGTATATTTCGAACCTAAATTGAATAGGGGCTTTTGTTGTATATTAATACGCCAGAAATAGATTCCAGCCAAATTAGTTTCAATATTTCAAAACTTTTCGTGCATTATTGTTTTAAGATTGAGACATTGCATTTTCAAGGGTAAGGAAGGTTATGTACACAGACGGAAGCAATTTGAGTAAACGTATTCTCCATCCGAGCATGATTATTATGCCAGAAATTGCGAATGATGAAAGGAAAGAAAAGTGTGCCCGTGTTTACTCTTGGATAGATCAATAAAACACAAACAAATTGCGCTGAAATGACAGCTTGACTACGTAATGACAGAGCATTGTTGTCTGTGTTAGCCTACAGGCACGATATCTGATTTCTTATCTTCATAAAGCATGTAGCCTGACAATATAGAGACATTTTATCTACAAACATTAGAATTCAATATGGCGTTATTAATTAAAGCCTTGAGGCAACTCACGCGATCGCTATGAAATAAAATCATTATGGTGTTGACTTAATTATTTCCAATTACCTAACTCCCTACTCCCTAGTGAAATATCCGTGAACAACTTTATGATTGCTTGGCGCCATGCCACGCTATCAGTTTATAGAATCTGGACTACATATTAATACAGTTAAAACGTCTCCGCCTGCCCTCGCTGCGTTCTGTGTAGATGTGCCTTTACAACAAATTTCGTTTTCAAGATGCATCCTTCAAAGAGAAATTAGAGTGGCAGGAAAGGTCGCTAGGACCAAAAATAGATCGTCCAATTACGCTTTGACATAATGATTTGTGATTTTGATTTGCAGGCTGGAATCTGAAAATATGATCCATTCAATGGCCTGCGTAATCAGTATGAAAACTGGAAGGAAATAAGAGCTTTGGATTATATACTATCAAACTCAAACAGGCTCAAAATAGGATTTGATGCATAGGCGATTGCACTAAGATATGATCATGGTACACATCATTAGGTAGCTCTAGGAATATGGTACTCATAATGACACTCATCAGGGAGCGGCCGGGTGGT